>JAQJVL010002007.1:0-128974 GCA_035578905.1 Stictocephala bisonia
GATAATTAACCTCCTTCAAACAAATTTATTTATTTTTATTTATTTTTTTTATTTATTCGTAAGACGCCGATCGTCAAGATATGGGCGAATATGGATTTCGAATGAGTGTGATGAGTGTAGATGAGCGAATGTAGTCATTGTTACAAACTAAGGCCGACTATTCCTTAGAAAGTGTCATTAATTAATAGCCCAATGACAAATGAACAGCCGGTGGTTATCAGCTGATCCTTCTCAAAATGTGTTATGACTCTGATTGGGATCGAACTGACAACCTTTAGCTTATGAAGCTGGGATTGAACTAACTATGCTACCGACCAGTACAAAAGTAAAGGATAGTCCTGCAGATGGATTTTGGAGATGACTTCAGCAGTGGCTATTTCAAGATCCAGTCTATAGTTTGGAAGAGTTCAAAACCCATGCAAGAGACTTATGGTTAAATATTGTAGTTTATTGTAAATGGCACAATTCTTATCTTGATGTTGATGAATAAAGATTTCTGTATTCTGTAAACACGCAAAACTTTGTTTTGGATCAGAAATCTATCTATGTGTATATAAAATCAATGATATTACTCAAAAGAAATTTCCTGAAACAAAATGTTATCAAATTTGACAATACATTATTCATTATTAATCGTAGAGATATGGGGGCTGATCGTAGAGATATGGGTGAATTTGAGGGATGGAATGAGTGTGATGGGTGTAGATGAACAAGTGTAGTTATTGTTACTAACTAAGGTCGACTGTTCCTCAGAAAGACTAATACTTAACACGGACACCCCAGACGTCTCTAGTATTATCCACGTCAATGGCAACCATTGAGCAGACACCATATCGGTATTAAGAGGGCCAAGCTTGGAACCTATCACCTGTGACCTCCACAACAATTTGCCTCAAAGTAGCTGGGCTACAACACTGCACCCAGGGGCGGCCCGTGATATACGCGAACTACGCGGCCGCGGGTGGCACCGCGAGGAGAGGGGCGCCGTGGGGGGGCTGTGCACGTGCGCCCTGCAATGACTAATACACCGCTACCCGCTACACACGCCCCACCCCTTACGCGAGTACATGGAACCGTCCGCATGACTCATATGTCTATTTCTGTTCCGTTCGCAGTCTCGCAGTTACGGTCACTGTTAGCGCCGCTTCGCAAGCACCCTCACCGTGACAGCTGTCTGTATTACTATTTTATATAATTACATTAATGTGCGTTGTACTGTAGTAAGTTGTAAAATTAATGCCGTGCATGTACTGAGTAATTTGAATTATTTTATTACTCTTTTTTCTTAGGGTATATAAAAAGTGACGTTTTAACACGAAATGTCGAGCAAGAAAAAAACATCTGGAGCATTTAACCGCAAAAGAAAGTTGCAGCAATCTAAAGAAGATGAAAAGCAGTGTAAAGCACTGCAAAGGTTTTTAACAAATCCACCATTATGTGCGAGTGCATCAATAAGCGTAGAGACAACCGAATTAGATCATGATGTTGACAATAATTTACCAATAACTGAATCTGCGGTTCTGCCTGGACCGTCAACCAGTCAATTCCATAGTTATCTAGCTACAGAAACACCATTTCCACCATCAAATATTGATTGTGACGATTCTGTAGCCACCACCAAAGTTGTGGATGATGATTTATTAGTTGATACAGTGATGTCATCTTCATCTACGTCTGTTGTTACGCATAGTCAACAAGTCATTGAAATTGTAAGTTGATTGTTGATTTAATTTTAACTAAAATGTTGTTTTATGGGTGTTTTGAGGCTTTATGTACGGGTTTAAAAAAACCAACATTATAACCACTAGAAACAGTTATAAATTTGGCACTCTTGCTTAACGTATTAGAGCCTAATTTTATAAAATATATTAATTAAAATAGTTAACCATTTTAATTTGTTAATATAAAATTTCTCTTATATCGTTTTGCATTAGTTAATAACATTTTAAGTGACTCTAAATAAGTCAATTTATTGAAGATTTGATAACAATTTACGGTATTTATCAAAATTGCACAAAGAATAACGGAGTTTTTTTACTTTCAGCTCTACACTTTTTTCTGTTTTACATAGGCCTATATAATGAAGTTTGGGTACACGATTAAGGAAGCATTTTTTAACTTATTTAACTTACTTAGCATTTTTAGGATAAATAGGTCTAGCAATAACCTCGGCCAATTTAGTTGGATTATTAATAATGAATATGATATGATTAGGCCTACCGTTTCAATATGGTGGCCGCAAACAAAAAACACACAAATGTTTAAGCCCTTATTTGACTTTTATTTAAACCAATTTTTATTTTATACCACCATCTATGTTAGATAGGTGTAAAAGATGTTTTAAAAATGTTTACTATATTTTAGTTAAACCTAAATAGGAAGGCCTATTTATTATAGACTATAATAAAATATAGATATAAATATTGCATTAAATATTTGAAATCCTGAAAAGGGTAATTTAACAGACTTATCACACATCATACATCTCTTGCGATTACACCACGATGCCAACTATAATGTTTTGTTTTGTCTTCCAGGAACCGAACAAGGACACAAACACATTACCTGTGATTTCAAATGATTGTGGGAAGTGGCCACCCAAAATAAATGACGAGGTACGGAAAGTGCTTGTTGAACGAGGGCCTCAGCAAGTCACTGACAAAGAGTTTCCTGCGGACAGTAAAGGTAGGAGATTTTCTTCAAATCATTACACAAGGAAGCTGTGCAGCGGAGAACAAGTTCACAGAAATTGGGTACTATACTCAATATCGAAAAATGCAGCATTTTGTTTTCCTTGCAAACTGTTTGGAAACACGAATTCTCTTCTTGCCAGTGACCAAGGGTATTCTGACTGGCAAAACCTAAACAAGACTTTGACCAGTCACGAGAAATCCTCTGCTCATGTTAAAAACTGTACGTTTTGGCGTGAGCTCTCTGTACGTTTACGATTAAACAAAACTATTGATGAAGAACATGAAAGACTTATCCATGCTGAAACTGAACATTGGCACCAAGTCCTGAAACGATTACTGTGTATAGTACAGTTTTTGGGGACACAGGGGTTGGCCTTTCGAGGGAAAAAGGATGTTCTTTTTGAACGTAACAACGGAAACTTTTTAAAATTGGTAGAACACATAGCAAAGTTTGATGTTTTTATGGCTGAACATGTGAGAAGGATCAACTCAAAAGAAACACACGTTCATTATTTGAGCAAAAATATCCAGAGCGAGTTCATTCTGTTCTTGTCTGCCAAGATCCAAGATAAAATCTTGCAAGACCTACAGCAAGCCACATATTATTCGATAATATTAGACTGCACTCCTGACGTTAGCCATACTGAGCAAATGACGTTTGTGATAAGATTTGTGAAGATTACTGAAAATGAAGATGTGGTAATTAAAGAACATTTTTTAGGTTTCATTCCTATTAAAGATTCATCAGGTGAAGGTCTCACAGAAGCATTATTGAAAGAACTAAAGGAACGAGGAATTCCTTTAAAAACATGAGGGGTCAGGGCTATGATAATGGTTCGGCAATGAAGGGAAAGCATGTTGGAGTTCAGAAGAGGATCCTTAATCTAAATCCTAGAGCATTTTATGTTCCATGTGGAAACCACTCCCTGAACTTGGTAATTAACGATGCAGCTCTGTCTTGCAATAGTGCAGTAGACTGTTTCAGCACCATACAAGAAATATATAACTTTTTTTCAAGTTCTACTCAAAGATGGAGTATTTTGCTGAAAAACTTTTCGAGTCTAACAGTCAAACCACTCTGCAACACTAGGTGGGAAAGTAGAATTGAGGCATTATTACCCTTGAGGTACCATATTGAAGAAGTATATGATGCATTATATGAAGCTTCTCAAGACAAGACCTTGATGCATTTGGTAGAAATGCTGCCGTAGGACTAGTAAAAAAACTGCAAAGCTTCAAGTTTCTGTGTTGTATTGTAACTTGGCATGAGATCCTGTATAAAACAAACATGGTTAGTAAACTGATGCAAAAGGTCACAAATGATCTTCAAAGTTCAATAGATCTTCTTAAGAGTGTAAAATCATTTTTGGAAACTATGAGATCTGAAGAAGGACTAAACAGCGTCATTACTGATGCAAAGGAACTTGCAGAAAAAATTGATGTTGCAGGTGACTTTGAACAAGAAAAAACAGTTAGACCAAGAAGAGTTAAAAAACAATTTTCTTACGAGAGTGAAGATGAAGCTGCAAGTTCTGGTAAAGATTTGTTTAAAGTAAATTTCTTCTTTGTTGTGCTTGATAGAGCAATATCCTCGTTAAAGGAGAGATTTGAACTGATGGAAAACCATAGTGAAGGTTTTAAATTTCTCTATGATATTGCTAGCTTAGGAAAAGCATGGAGTGAATCAGAGTTGAAGAAAGCCTGCAAACACCTTGAAACAGTTTTGAGCGGTGGTGATGGAGATGACAAACCAAAAGAATATGACATTAACGGAGATGAGCTGTTTGATGAGCTTCAAATCTTTGGACCAATGCTGCCCCCTAGAAGTCACCCAGCTGGAGCGTTGTCTTTTATAACCAAACGTGGTTATGTGGATACTTTTCCAAATATTTTTGTAGCATTGAGAATCTTGTTAACGCTGCCAGTATGCGTGGCCAGTGGCGAAAGAAGTTTTTCCAAATTAAAACTGATAAAAACTTACCTTCGATCAAATTTGAGCCAAGAACACTTAAGTGGTCTAGCAACCTTGGCGATTGAAAATGATGCCCTAAATGTAATGGAAACGGACATTCTACTGCAAGAGTTTTCAAAATTAAAAGCCAGACGAATTCCTTTTTAACTGCAACATTGAGTATCTTAATTGTAATTATTAGGCTATTATTTTTTAATTTGAATTGTCTGTAATACAACCTGATGTTTAACAATGACTTGTACACACAATATTGATTGTAGACGATTTTGTGTTTTCCATCATACATCACATAACTTAATAATGTAATGTATCGTAATTGTAGTCTACAATGTGTCACTGTATTTGAAAATGAACACTAGTAAATAAACATAAACTCTGGTTTGTCAGCTATTTTTTTTCTCCTAATTTGTTCCCCTTTGTTTACTATTTAGTTAGGTACAAGGTATGTGACATTTACCGTTCTACGGTGTAGTGTATGACGGTTTATCGGGGGGAGGGGGGGGGGCAAAACTACTGTTTGCTTACACTATAAAATTAGCTAGGGCCGGCCCTGACTGCACCACTAGTGACTATAAATTGAATTATAAGAATTGAACAATGTTTTGACATTGTTATGTTTACAGCATTATGGTACAGCATCAGTTAATTTAACTCATATAAGTACTTCTTATAAACTATAAGTTAGGTTAAAGGGCACAAAACCAGGAATGTCTTATTAATTATAAAATGCTGAAAAAGTTGTAGCTTACTTCTTCAATCTTAATCAATAATTTGAAGTCCTCATTCTCAATTTTATCTTCAACATTGATCCCATTTGGTTCTAAAGTGTCCATTTTAATGTCACAATTAATGTCAACAATGTCCAAAGTTTCCTGAAACAGATTAAACAACTTTCTGATTAAGATTTAATCATTAAAGTAATAATTCAAGAATGCTATTTTAAAGTAACATTGCAGTATATTATTTAAACAACAATAATTAATTAATGAAAGCAAAAATATAATTATTGAGAAGTATAGAAAAAAAATAATACAAGAAACAATTCCATAACATAAAAGTAAAGAAAAATTTTTTTATCCTGAATTTATTTCCTAGTAAAACATAACCTTTAATTATATAATTCCTTACATACATGGAGGCGTATATCTGTGCTCGTGGCTTGTAATTATTTATAGTTGTATTATCCATGTTCCAAAACTGAGACTGTCTCGTCCGAGTAAAAAATATAATACTTAATATATTTGCTAAGTGAAGTGTAATTTGTATTTTAGTTAAGAATAAAATGTGATAGGCTACTATTATTTATTTAGATTGTGATTATATTTTAGTTCTACCATATTAACTTAATATTACATATTTTATTACAAGATAAAGACTGTAGCATTGCTTAATACATTTTCTTCACTCAATTAAATCATCAGCTGCGACATGCTACCAATCAAATCAATTCTTCTGTATTGCAATATATTTTTAGAAATGCTTTGATTTTTAGGTCATGCGCACAGATATATGCCTCCTTCAATATAGATACCTCAAGTAGTATGAACGTTTATGCCAGTAAATTGGCTTGTTGGTTAGGTCTACCATTAAAGCTGATTTAGACTACATTACATTTGAACAAGAAACTATAATAAGAGTGCGAACAGATCAAGTGGGTCGTTGTAGATGCGTAGGTTGCGGTCAACATCCATCTAAATCAAACAAATTTTAACTTATGAGGTAGAACACAACAAGTAGTAGTGAAGGTCTACCGCGATGCCCTCCTGGATGTTTACATCAATGTTTTTTTAAAATCAAACTACTTTGACTTTACATGGATGGCTACCTCGCGGTTTAGCAGGATGCTTTGCTGTCATTGGCTCACTGAAACCTCCTCCCCGTATCACAGCACTTGTCCGAGGGGCTTTACTTTACTCAATCTACCCGAAAATAGTACTGTCAGTTCAGTTCAAGTTGTCTGCTATTGTCAACAGTGATATGAAAGAATAACTTATCAATGCCGTCCAGAACATACTTGTGCTCTGGAATAAGTACCACAGATGACATCAGAACTGATACATGCACGGAAAATCGCATATCATACAAATTACCCACCATCCACCACTTAGACACTGCAGAAATTTTGTCACTATCTTCATTCGTATCACATAACATTGCAAACAAAACCATAACGAATTCTGAAGATGAATGTATATCAAATTCTAGCAGTCTAGCTTGACTAGCATCGCAGGTGACCTCCTTACTATGTGTTGTAGTAATCCACCGAGAGCTAACTAGTGAAATCGACTGCGCATTGTTCGCACCCTAATGCTTTGCTACTGAACCTCAAAATAGCTGATAGTTAAAGACATAAAATTTGGCTCAGGGTGAGAAATCTACCCGAGTATATTTATAATAATCATACAAGGGTGCAGAATATGTTCAATTAGACAAGCTTTGCTAAGGGAAATTTTAATAAACTGGAGGAAGTTTAAGGAAATTAAAAAAAAAAAAAACAAAAACTAGATAGTACAAATAATCATGTCACTAAATACGATATATTTATCGTATAAAAGTCTATCTTTTTCATTTAACAGGGTAACAGAGCGCAGGTAAGCTGCAGACGACTGACACAATAATAGAGTCTTGCTGATAATAGCAGCATCACGGGCCACAATTAAAACTTGTCTCAGATTAAGACTGCAGACAAGCGGCAATGCCATAGCCGAGCGACAGTATGTTTTGAAGCTACGCAAATACAATTTTACTAAAGGTTGTATGTTTTAATTTAATTTAAAACATCAAAGACTATGACTGTGTGTAAGTACAAGTATTTAGTGACTGTTTTATCTTAATTGGGTGTTAAAAAATATACATATAATCACCACAAAATAATGAGTTTACAAAGAAAAATATTTTGTTAAAATACATTCCCTTTATAATTTGTATACTTTCGAATAAAGTTTTTATAACGTTTCATGAATGTGGAATAATTTTGTTAAATGATTTTTTTTAAAGTTTATACACTGTTTGTATTTTAAGCATTACTCATTGTTCTTTTAGCCGACAATATTTTTTTTCCAAAATTTTTTGTCTCCTTTTAAAACCCAACAAAAGTTAAAGTCAAAATTCTTTTTTCTTTTAACTAAGTTTTCCCGGGTTAACAAATTCTTTATTTAATTATTTTTTTTTTTCCTTTTAATGAGAAACATAAATAACTTTTTAAATTTTTTTGCAGCCCTAAAAAATTATGACAAAAAAAATTTGCCTTTATTTTAAGTTTTTTGGGAATTTCTACAAAGTAGGCTTACCCCTTTTTAATTTGGTATTTTAATTTTTAAAGAAGTAACATTTTTGGGCAAACAAAAATTTAATATTTAAAGAATTTTTGTTTTCAGAAATTTCTTTTTTGGCGAAATTTTCGTGGGTTTCAGTCTTTTTTGTTCCTTTTCGGGGGTTAATTTGGGCCTCACCTCTTGGGGGGTTTGGGGGAATCCCCGCCCTTTAACCAATGATACTTTCTCCCCCAGTTCTTGCGTTCTTTTTAATGGAATTTTTTAAAATGGAAAATAAGGTTTGGAAATTTTTTCCCCCCCCCCCCCCCCACCCCCCCCCCCCCCCCCCCCCCCCCCCCCCCCAAAATTTTTTTAAAACAAATTTTGGGGAAAGTAATAAAAAATTGCTTTTTAAAAAAAGGTTTTTTTTTCTTCCATCTTGAAAAAAATAAAATTACGTATACATCAAATTAAAATTTTTTTAACATAAATAAAATTTTACGGATTTTCCTTTTTAAAAAACGTATTTCAGGATCCTTTAAAGACAAACAAACATAGTTTTTTTAAAATTTTGACTTGTTTCAGTTGTTTTTAAATCATTAGTTGTGTTCCATAACTTTAATATTTTATTATTCCCAGGAAACCCTTGTCCCCTTAAAATTAAAGGTTTTTTTTTAAATTTTGTTACTAAAAACTCAAAAACTTCTTTTTTTCTTTTTTTTTAATTTTTTTTCTTGTTTTTGGGCGTTTTTCTTTAACGAAAGGGTTTTTTTTTTAAAAAATTTTTTTTATTGAAACTTTTAAAAAATTTTAAAAAAATCAAAAGGGTTTTCTGTCGCTTTCCCGGACAATACTAACCCTGAACCACCATCCGGTTCCTAATTTGGGGGCCTTTGGGAAAGACCCTGGCAACATTTGCTTTGACAATTTCTTTTTTGGCCCTTTTAAAGAAGGGGTAAAGTGTAAGGGGGCATTAGGGGTTAAAAGGGGTTTTGGGGGGTTGTTTTTTTTAATTTCAAGGGGTATTCTTTACGGGTTGGGGAAATTTTTCAGTTGTAGCATGGATGGTTTATGAGGAAGTCGTGAAGTTCTCTCTTAAGCACACATAGCTTTAGACCTTTAGCTGCGGCTGGTAGTGTGTTCCATAGTTTTCTGCCAATATAGGATGGTTTTTCTTCATAGAGTGCTGTACGGTGTGAGGGTAGAACATATTAGTTGCATGACGGGTATTGTAGGGGTGGAGATCTTTTCCTGTTTGGAGGCCCTCGTTGATGAGCATGCAGGATTACTTCTTGAATGTACAATCCATGTATGGTTATTATCTTCATGGACTTGAAAGCGTTTCGGCAGCTCTGATGAGGTTCAAGGTCAGCGATGATTCTTAATAGCTTTCTTCTGTAGAATTAGTAACCTTTTGAGGTTTCCAGCTGAAGATCCTCCCCACTACCACTAGTCCATATCTCAAATGTGTTTCTACTAGTGAATGGTAAGCTGTTTTTGCTGCCTCTATGTTTCCGATCCATTTTATCCGCCCGAACAACATATATGCCACTGTTTATTTTTTTACAAAGTTTATTAACATGCTCAGTCCAGGTTAAGTTACTGTCTAGGGTGATTCCAAGAAATTTTACATGGGTTTCAACTGCAATGTCAGGGATTTTAGGGATGTGGTCCTTTTTTCTACTGAAATTTACTTGTATTGTCTTTGTTGGGTTTACAGCTAGGTCATTTCTTTTGCAGTAACCTCAGGCCTTTTCTAGCGAGTTAGAGGCAGACGCATATACGCCTTCAGAAGTGGTGTTCTTGATCAGTAATGTTGTATCATCAGCATACATTACACAGGTAGTGTCGTGATCTTGGATGTATGCTGGAAAATCATTTACAAAGAGAACAAAAGGACTGGACCTAGGACTGAGCCCTGAGGTACGCCCTGTGTGACGGGAAGGGGTTTGACTTGGTTGTGGATATATGGCTTAGTGTAGTGTTATGTATTTCAAACTACTTGACTTCGCCCAGATAAATTAGCTTACAAACCATTTGTTTTCTGTACCTCTATACCTAAATACGATAGTTTTCTTGAGATCATGTCATGTCCCTAGGCAGTTCAAAGACTTTGCTGTAGTCAAGAAAAAGAGCAGATATGTAATTTTCTTTGTTAATTTGTTCGATGATGTAGTCAACAAGGCTGATAATGGCCGGAAGTTGTTGATTTACCTTTCAAGAACCCATGTTAAGACCTTGGTAATCAGGTGTTGCTGTCTTAGATGAGCCGTGAGTCTATTTCAGGACCCTCTTTTTCTAAATATTTTCGAGAAGGTTGAAACCAATGATATAGATCTATAATTTTCCACCTCTGTTGTAGGGCCCTTTTATATGTTTTGGATACACTTTTGATAACTTCAAAGCAGAGGGAAAAAGACCAAGACTGAGTGATTTATTTATAATATTCACTAAAGTGGAGTTAGTTCGTCAGCACAATATTTTACGACTTTAGATGAATATTCATCAAACCCGCTGGATGTTTTTGTTTTAAGTGAATTTATTACAGCTCGCACTTCTTTATTGTTAGTTGGGGTAAAAGAAAGACATGTTTGGCAGTCAACTGTTCTGGTCAGATTAATTTCATTGTCGTTAAAATTTTCTAGTGTTTTCTTGTTTTGGTTCAGTGTTACGTCGGCTATTTGGCTGAAAAAACTATTTAAATGTTCTGCAACTTTAGTGGGGTTATCTATCTTTTCATCGTTAATTACAATTCGGATCTGTGGCTGCAGTTGGTTGTTGCGCTTTCCTTTCATATTAACTATAGTCCATAAAGCTTTGCTTTTATTTCTGCAGATTCAATAAAGCGTACATTTGCACTTCGCTGTGGGTTTTCAAAGTTTCATGTCATAGTTTTTTCTTCCTTCTATCATATTTTCTTTGTCTTTTGATGTCCCCTGGGGATTTCATATTGAGATAGTCCCTTTTAAAAAAAATTTGTTTTTTTGGAATTTTTTGCTTCATTGTCATAGCAGATGTATTTTATTCTTTGTTTTTTTTTTCTTCTTGGGGCAGGCAAATTTTTTTTTTTTTTTTTTTTTTCAAGTGATCCCTGAAAGACCCCTTAAAAAATTATTGAAAGCGCCTCTGCATCAGAGTGGAGTTTAATTCTTTCCCAAATTTTTTTTTTGCCAGCAAACTTTTAGTTTTTTTCTAGGTTGGTTGGACTGAAGTTTCTTTTAAAGGTTTTTTGGGGGGGTTAGAGGGGTTTTTTAAGTCATGCTTTATGTATCTACCATAATTGGGGGTAGGGGTCAGATAGGATGTTTTTATTTTTCTTGTGTGTTTCAGTCCTCAGATATGTTAGTGCATATACAGTCAATCGAGGTTGCAGTGTAAAAGTAATACGGATTGCAGATAGAGGCAGTCTTCTGATGTTATGAGTTGAGAGCTTGTTTTCAAAGACGGTATTATCTGTAGTTGTTTTCAAACCTGTCAATATTTATGTCCCCAATCAGCACAAGTTGTTTATTGTGTGCTTGAATGTCGTCAAGGATACTTGATAATTACATTTATTCCAGCTCTGGTGTTTCCACTTGGAGATCTATAGACCCAAGAATGTAAGTACTTCTTTCCCTTGACATCCACTGTTGCCATGCCACTTCGCAGCAAAGTTCTTGACAGAGGTGACGATAGTAATTTGTTTTGTACAGTTTGCTATAGTGTCTTTGCTATAAATGGCTACACCACCTAGCTTATGGTCCTCTCTACTGTAGTGGGTTATTAATGAGTATCCTTTAATTATTTGTACTTTCTAATTCCTCTTGTTTAAGGCCATGTTCTGTAAGAACTAATATGCTGGGATTAGTGTTGTTGAGAAAGTGATTAAGTCTATCGACCTTCTCGATAGTGTCCCCCTTATTGATGCAGGCAAAGCGTTATTAGTTCCTGTGTAGGTTGTCTCTCGAAAAATTATGTTTTCTGTTTCGGAATGGTGAGTGAACATTTATTTCGTAAATTATGGCTATAGGCTGTTGTACTAGAGAAGGCTTCTTAACAAATGTTATACACTGTAAATTATATATAGAGAAAATTTAAAAATTCTATAATCCTAAAAATTTGTTTAGAGGAGTGTTGATATTACTTCTTAAAAACTGCCCTAATCGCTTTTTTTTTTTAACTTTTTAAAAAGACAGTTGTTTGAGCACTTTCACCTCCCCAGACTGCTACTCCATAGTTTAAATAGGGAAAAACCAGGTCATATTACGCAGTAAGAAGAAGTGACGGCCACAATTCTTCTGATTATAAATATTCCTGACGCTATTTTTCTACTGACTTTATTAATGTGGCTATGAAATTTGAAATTGTTATCCAGCACTATTCTAAAATGTTACTTAATTGCACTGAGGTAACACAGAACCATCAACACTCAAGTAAGTGTGTGGTGATGAGAAAAATTTGAAATGTTGAATTAACAAGATGAGTTTTTGATGTATTCATTGTGAGATAATTTTTCTGAAACCTTGACTTACTGTTTCCTTGGGGCACTCCTACACGAGTGATAGCGCTAGAAGTTACAACATTTAGGCATCCATCCCTTCCTACAAATGGCATCCGAACAGCTACACTTCGCTCTATAAGGAAAGTAGAGATTCAACTATAAGCAGGACCCCTAACTCCTAGAAGAAACAGCTTTCTCAGAAGCCTTTCATGGTTTACAAGATCAAAGTCCTTCGTTAGGTCAATAAAAATGCCAAGGCTTAGCATCTTTGAATCTAGATCCATTAACGATAGCAGATATGATGGACTTAACAGCATCTATTGTGGATCTTTGCTTTAAAAACTCGTATTGATATGGAGTCCATAAGTTATTTTTTCCAATGAAACGGAGAAGCCTGCTAACAAAACAACTTTTCTAGAACCTTCGAAAGTTAGAAAGCAAAGAAATCGGCCTATACTGATTACAATCGAACTTGCTCCCTTTCTTATAAACTGGCCAAATTATTGCATGTTTTAACACTTTAGGAATTTGCCATTTTCGAACAAGAGGTTACATAGATATGTTAGAGCTGGAGCTATGATGTCAATTATTTGTTTCAATAATTTGGTTGAAATCTGGTCAGGCCCTGATGACTGTTTACACTTCAGGTCATTGACAGTGTTAAATAATTTCCTGATCTGTAACCGGAGAAAGGAAGAAGGTTTAGAGGCAGTTTATATGATTTAGAGTCAGGAATGAAAGTATTACCCTAACCGAAGTGTGTTTTGTGGACGTGAAAAAGTGACAAAACCTATAGACCACCTGTTGTCAATACTATATTTTCGCTCTCTCTACTGGAAGAAGATTGAAAATCCTTTGTGACACTCCAGAATGCCTTTGATCTATTTGGATCGCTTGAAATTTTCTTGGAAATTCTTATCGCTTTTCCCTACGAATGAGCCTCCTGTATTCATTTTTCTTCCTTTTATAAGAAAATCCTAAGAGGATGGGAAGCATCCAGGTCCTTACTAGTATTATACAAGACTCTCAGCTCATCTCTCTCCCTTAAGACCCTCAGAATTTAGATTAGATCTGGAGAATGGTTATTTCTTGCGAGTTGTTGATTTGCATAGATGGAATGCAACCTCAAAACAGAATTCCAATGCTGTCATAAAGTGTTGAAAAAATGTATCAACATCCTGGAAATTGAAGACATCATGCCAGGATTCTCTCACTAGAAAGTGTCTAAAAATTAACACTTAACATCAATTAACATGTTTGGGAGTGAAAAAATTTCGGGTAACTTAAAAACAAGTTTTACTACTGGAAGGGGGATCTGGAATTCAATATGGGCTGTCATAGACCTGTCAGGTGGCATGACAGTGCACTTGAACAGGGTCTTGCAGTACGACATCCGTTTTGGTTATTACCGGTACCGAACAGGTGATTAAACAGGCGTCTTGATAATGTGTATAGCCCTTTGTGCCATAACTGAACACAGACCTGTCAGGTGCATAATAGTGCGAGTGGGTGTGTCGTTACAGCCGAATGTGTATAGGCGAGTGGGTGGATAAATACCACAGTACGTGTATGTGTGGGTGCGTGGGTCCGATAACACCTTAGAATACAGGCGAGTGGGTGATTAGTTACTGCCGTAAGTGTATGGGCGGGTAAATACCACAGTCATGTATGGGTGGGTGCGTGGGTCGATAACACCGTAGTATATGGGCGAGGTGGGCTGAGTCGTACCACCATGTGTATGGGTGGGTGGGTGGGTAAATAATACAGTACTTATATGGGTGGATGGGAGGTGTCAATAACACCACACAGTTTAGTTGTTTCTAGTATAAGATGTTTGTTTTAGTTCTGACAAAAATTAGAAAGTTTCAGAGTAACTGGTGCAATTAGTATAATCGAGTGACACCATTTGGAATGTTTAATTGTTCAAGTTTTGTTGTATGAGGTCCCTTAAGGTTTCTCAACGTAAAATAAATTAATTTTTAAGCGTTGTTTTCAGTATTTGGAACCTAACATTTTAATAACATTTCTAATGATAAAACACAGTATTACTTCATTCTGACTTTTTTGCAAAACTCTTTCAAAACTGGTTTTTGACTAATTCAGATATTGATTTTCTTAACTTCAAATTAATATGAATATAGTGAAATAGTTCATTTTGAGTTTTTGAATCATCATATCAGATTTTTAATAATATTTTTATGCCATTTTATAAGCGTGGGAAATAAAATTGGAACATGTAACTCGCAACTCCCGCTCAATTCCCACCTGGCGGAGGTCTGGAGGGTATAAAATTGCTGATGTTTGACATATTACTGAAGAATAACCAGAAGACGGAATAAGTGTACCAAAAGTCAGTCTGTCGAGAATGAAATACCTCTATCCAACAAAACAAATTTCACTCTCTTAGCTGCATTGGATATTTTACAAAAAATTTTTTTTATACCTTTGTTTACATGATTTCCCAAAGCGAGGTATGGCATAATTTATGCTTGTTGATAAAAGTTAGCTAATAATTTTTTTTATTGAGATATAAACTTTTAAAAAATTATATAGATAGACAGAGAGTTCTTGAGTGATCAATGCCGCTTCAAAAACGATTTTCGTGAAGTAGGTTGCCAATGGTTACGTGACAAGTTTCACTTTACTGGAATAAGCAGAGCCCATCAATGCCATGGCCAGAGTAGACATAGCCAATTTTACTTGTTGAACGTCTGATTTTCTCTACGATGTTTTATTTGCTGTAAGTGTTATAAATTACTATTTGAATTGATACATTATGTGTTGTGGTTTTATTGTAGTCAAGTACAATGTGCTATAGTGGTTTTTTAGTGTCTAAATAATCAGAAATAGCGAAAGTGATACTTATGTAGTTACTAGCCTAAACATTATTTTTTGTATCCGATTTCAGCAAACGTGTGTACCGGGTTAGGGTATTATTTCATAATGTGGTGAATATTTAACCTTTGCTGTTGCAAGCTGACAGGTGAGCTCTGAAGCATACAGGGAAACACTAACGGATTCAACATTTTAGCCCTTCCCTGGCCAGAATAAAATGCCACCCTTTGCCTTTGTGATACACAAAGGGTTGAAATTTGTCTATAATTAGGATATGAAAAACTTTGAAATCAGAGTCGTTTAGGTTATGTTCTGACAGACAGACTATGCTTGCTGGTTCGATTTCCGTATATATTTCAAGTAGTTCCTGATTTATTTTCATGCCACAGATGTTTTGACGGAGTATACATAAAATGTTTGGCTTGTTTGTCTGAATCCCCAATACTAATCTGCTACCGTCTCCACTGCCGGAATCTGCCCTGGTCTAAAAATTACCTTTCATTGTTGAGTTGTAAAACACTTTAGTACCTACTCTCTTACTACCCGCTACCTTTTCAACATTGTAAGACTGAATAGCAGGATTTTTAGTTTCATTGTGTAAGTCAACACTTTGTGTATTATGTTGTGACTTATGTGTACTATTGGGATTAGACTTAGCTTTATCCTGAAGCTTCTCAAGAATCAATTCAGTAATGTAACTTTTTTCCCTGTGTGTTAAAATGTAAGCCCTCCTCTTGTATACTACCACCTGGGACAGTCAAGAAGAGGTATGTAGACAGGAGTGATTATGGGTAGAAACTAGCTTCCGGACTTCATCATCCAGCTTCACAATATCATTATTACAATGTTCATCATACCTTTTAGGAACCGCCTATTAAAATGACATTTTTATGTTTGCAATTGTTCAAAAATAAACCAATGTATTTAGATACCTCCTCAAAGCGTTCAGGAGCATTGTTTGTCCCAGCCTATACAACAATACATACGTCATCCTTCGGTAAATTCTGTACAGTGGTGTCTAACTTAGCACACTCTCAATCCCTTGCATTTGGTTTTATAGTTCCTGAGACAGACACGTCACTTTAAGTTTGTTCTTGCAACATTACTACTTAGTCCACGCCCTTCAAGAAGCAACACCACTTTATGACCTGGAACTGGGTCAACTTTGGGTCTCTTACACACTGTTCCTTTAGTACTTTTTACTGCCACCTTAATATTAGTATTGTTTGCAACAGGCTGAGAGATGTGCTGATACAATTTTCTATTGGTTCATTAGTATTCCAAAATAGGCAAACCTATTATGAAAAGGAATATCGTTGGAGACAAGAGTTGGCATGGAACTTCTTTTGGCCTTTTTGAACCACACACTTACTTTTCCCGGATTTCTTAATAACTACAGGTGTTTTTTACTATAATACTATGATTTTCCATAGAACCATTCAAATCAGATACAAAGATTAGATTTAATGAGATGCAAGGCAGATTGACAGCTGTTTAATGTATCCATAAACAAATTGGTTATAGCAAACACTAAAGTCTTGATTGTTATTGGTACGCACAAAGAATCTAAGAATAAAATTTAAATTTACAATAAAGTGCAACACACACTCATAGTTGGTTTTTTTGCTGTTGGCAAGACATTTGATTTAAATTTACGAGACTCTATGCCAAACTGTAGGCACAATTTCATAGCATGAGACCAATTGTAGGTGCCCTGCTGAGTTGTAGGAGCCAGGAGCGAATGACCCGGCCAACATCGAATCTTACCACAGCTATAGCAGACACCACTACAAGTGCACCGGCACTAGCGGCGATACCAAGAAGGCGAAGGCATCGGGCGGAGCGAAGAAGCCCCACGTCAAGCAGCTCACCCGCCGACGTCCAACATGGTAAACGCTGCTATCAAGAGCTTGAAGGAGCATGGTGCTCTTCACTGCAAGCTATCAAGATGTACATCGCAGCCAACTACAAGGTGGACGCCGAGAAGCTGGCCCCGTTCATTCAAAAGTACCTGAAGGCGGCTGTAGCGTCCGGTGCCTCACCCAGCCGAAAGGCAAGGGAGCTTCTTTAGGACATAAGGTAAATAAATAACACGCTCCAATGCGAAGCACTGTCGTCAGTTATTCCGTGGGAACTATCGTTAACACAACAAAAAAACATAAAGTTTTTGTGACAAATTTAAATTGTTTGATTGAACATTAGTGTCAGATTGATGGACATCTTTATGAATTGAATTAAAGTTGGGCCTAGTATAAGAATGTCATCTCTAGAACTACAAAACGTTGAATGGTTTAATCGTCCAGCCAAAGCTGTTTGCTCTACGATTCACTGCCTAGGTGACTCAGTCTCGTAGTCAGGTCCCTTTTACAAGATTCTAGTTCTATATTTAGGTCTTTGTAGTATTCTAAGTTTAGAGTACATTTAGCTAACTTATCAGATAAATCTATGGTATCTAAGTGCATGTTTTGTATTCTGATTTTTTTTTATTTACCTGCATTGCTAAGTTATCGATTTTTTTGCTTAAGCCTATACAAATCATCTGCATTTTCTTAAAGAGATAATTGAAAGATTTGCTTCCTCCTTTTTTTTCCTTTTCCATATTAAGTTTGTCCCTCAGGTACTCAAACTCACAATTTTGTGTATCATTCAAATCAGTTTTCGAACTACTTTCTTTAGACAACGTATCAATTAATCTGAAGACTATAGCAATTATTGACATAAGATTACTGAAGTTGATTTATGCGTTATTAATAGCGTGCTTGTTCAATTCAGAGATTATAAAGTTAAAGATTTGTTTCAAACTCCTCATTGAAGTTTACTGTACTGTACAAAACGGTTTCTAGGTGTTCAAGTCTGTTTAGGTGTTTATTTGCAATATTTTAATATGGATACAATAATTACACTAAAGAGATATTAAACAACAAGCATTTTGTTGACATGTGTATATATTTTATACACAATTAAGAGATAAATGTTTAGTAAGCTTTAATAGATAATTGATTTTACTTATATCATATAGAATAGTGTTATTTACAATGAGTTAATAGCAATAATAATAGAATAAAGTGTTGAGTTGGCGAATGTCCAGTTACGATGATCGAGTGTTGATCTCCAGCAACAAAAAGTCATCAGCAGAAAATTGACGAAGGCGACCAACGAAATTCAATTAAAACACCTGCAGGCTGATTGCAGCAAACATACACGCAGAACTGTGATGCTCGGTACGTCTTTCCAAGGAACAGCGCGAAAAAGGGGTAACCACTGTAGATAGGGAATTCTGTTGCTGTGTAGTTGGTACTGTTAAGCAGTGGACGAGCGTGCGCGTAGGCTTCCAATACAGTTTGAATCTGACATCCAGGTTACTGCAGCCCACACCAGCAGGTTATAATTGAAGAGTTAGTGACACAGTTCGAACACCGACTACTTTCAATTAAAATAAAGTTATTGTACACGATGGTTGAATCTTGAATAATGAACCAATCACTAACTTGTCAGAAAATATCAACTAGTAATCACAAATTTACAATCTCTGTTTAGAGCGATCGTCACACCAGCCATCTGCTCCAAACGTAACACAACCGAAAAAAAACCTTAATGTTTTTCTTTGCTGTTTATGGAATTAAGTAATAAATTCATTTTATTTAAATGTATTTTAGCTTCCAAATTTAACTGGCATTTCTCTTTATAGTAACTATTCAAAAATTTGATGGTATCACCATTGATTTTATACATAAATAGATTTTCCCATCCAATGTTAAATTTTGAGTCTCAAAATATCAGCTGTTTTTGTGGTCCATTGTGGAGCGCTAGTGTGCTCCATGTAAATGTAATGCAGTTTTAAAGCAGCTGTGGTTGCTGGGCCACACTAACTAACAAAATTACTGCCACAAATATTCCTATTAGATGGTTTATCTATATAGGTGTATATAATCAGAGGGTATCACTTAAAAATCTTAGTTTTATATTTTTGGATTTAAAAAAATGTCGTTATGTCAATTATACTCATACAGTACAAGTAAATGTCACACAACACACATTTATTACAATATTAGCACAAAATGCACAAATATATTACAGTACAAGTACAAAATGTACAAATATTATGGTGATCGATTTCGGTGAACTAAGCTCACCTTCCTCAGACCAGCGGGATTCACAAAAGAATCGCCATAATATTTGTGCAATTTGTACTTATTATTGCTAATATATTTGTGCCTTTTGTGCTTATATTGTAATAAATTTGTGTTGTGTGACGTTTACTTGTACTGTATAATGTACCAACAAGTATTTTGCTAATTAAAAAACTAATTATAGACTCAAAATTCTTTATTCATTTATATACATTTAGTACATTTGAATAGTGCCATTATATACTACTAACTAATTATACTAAGTTACATACTTAGTACCTAAACAGTTTAAGTACACTTTAAGAGCCTTAAAGGTGACGTTAACATGGCTCATTTTGAATTTTAGGAGTAGTGGAAGAATTCGTCCAAAGAGTAGAAAGCTTTATTTATCATAAATTCTTGTAATTGCTTTTTAAATTTGGTTGCATCTTTTATTGTCTTAAATTTTTTAGGAATATTATCTAAAATTTCCTCCCCATATATGTTGGGCGCTTTTTAAAATCTGTGTTTTATGACGGTTTGTTACAATTTCATCCTTATGTCTTGTATTATAACAATGACTAGGATGAGACAATTTGTTTTATTTCTTTGTTTTTTGTTGTTAATATTGCATCTAATTATATACTGTCCGTAAACTGTTAATATTTTTAGAGTTTAAAATGTTCTTTGGCTGATTCATTGTGTTTCAAATTTAGTATAATTCTGATTGCTCTTTTTGCTGTTTTAGAATTTTGTCCATATTATCCTTTTTAGTTGCTCCGAAAAGACATATTCCAAAAGAGATATGTGAATGTACGTAAGCAAAATATATATTTCTCAATGTTGATTCACAATAAAACGACATTTTATGCAGAGCATAGATTCCTGAATTAATTTTAGTTAAAATTTTGTTAATGTGGTCATTCCAATTCAAATTTTGATCTAATTTTAAACCAAGAAAGTGGGTGTTAGTTTTATTTTCAACAATCTGAGAACTGATCACTATCACTGGTTCTTTTAGATTTTTGTTGTGGGCTGTTTTAAATTGTATACAATTAGTTTTTTCTGTATTAATTATTAAATTATGTTATTTCAAATAATTACTAATATTTACCAGCTCTTGGGAGCAGAATGTTTCAGCTTCTTCTAGTGTGTTTGATGTAATTTGCAAATTCGAATCGTCAGCATAGACATAATTTTACTGTTTGGTTTATGCAAAAGGACATTATCAACATTTTTCAAATAACATATAAATAGCAAGGGGCCCAAAATTGACCCCAATGGAACTCCAAATTTGACTGCCTGAAGTTCCGACAAATATTTGATTATTTTATTGTTTGAATTTAAATTAGTTATTTCTATGTATTGCCTTCGGTTAGAAAGAAATTATTGAAAACCAATTCAAAGGATGTTTTGCTATACTGAGAGCTTTCAGTTTTTGTATTAGAATAGAATATTTGACACTGTCAAAGGCTTTGACAAGTCCATGAAAATGCCAGTTGTGTGTTTTCCTTGATCTACAGATTCAATTATAGATTCAATATAGGAAACAAGACAAGACAATAGACAAGACACTATTCTTTACTAACATATTCTTCAGAAACAGTTTTGCGTCAAATATAACATGTGGAATAGTTTCATAAATTAATATAACACTGTCAATAATAAGTCAAGTGATTAAAAATTATTTGAAACAAGAACAAAAAACTCATCAAGAGAATAAAAGGGATGTTCTTTAAGCCAGTGGCAAAGCCGTTGTCTCAGGTGTTGGTCGTCTGTTCCCTTCACTGCTGCTGGAAGATGGTTCCAAAGCTTGGATCCTATATAGCTTGGCTTCTCTTCATATTTAGTCAGGCGGTGTACAGGGAGGCAGTAGTTCGTTGCATGTCGGTGTTGTATGTGTGCAGTTGTGATCCAGTTTTGAGAGGGTCAGAGTCTTTGTCCTAGCATATGTTATAGTTTCGAGTATGTACAGATTCACGATAGTTAGGATTTTGAGCTCCTTGAACTTTTCCCTGCAGGATTCTCTGGGTGATAGATCACAAAGTGTCCTTATAGCTCTCTTCTGTTGAATAAGTATACGTTGCACATTTGTCTTGGATGAGTTGCCCCAGACCAGTAGCCCATATCGGAGATGTGTTTCAAAAAGAGAGTAGTAGGCTATTTTGGCAGTGTTCAGGTCACTAATGGTCTTGATTCTTCTTATGACATAGATTCCTTGTGCTTAATTTCTTACAGAGGTTATCCACATGAGGTGTCCAAGTTAGATGTTCGTCGAGTGTGATGCAAGGTAGATGGTGCTATCGGTAATTTCTAGGTCTGGCAGTCTTGTCACTGTTTGTTTTTTGTTCCAAAAATTAACTGTTTTGTCTTTGATTGGTTTATAACTAAGCTGTTCTGCTTGCAATAGTTGATAGCTGTGTTTAAAGCTGTGGTAGCATTTGTTGCTATATTATTTGGATTTTTACTGCCTAGCAGTAACACTGTATCATCGGCATACATAAGCGGTGTTCTATGGTTTTGTACAAGTGAGGAGAAGTCATTCGTGAATAAAATGAACAAGACTGGCCCCAGTATGTTCTACAACAAAACAACAGCTGTTAATTATGATCTTCCTGATCTGAAACCCGTGTTGAATATCCTCAATTAATTAAATTTTTCCAAGTATTCAGTTAGCTGATAAAACATGATTTTTTCATATAATTTTGATAATGATGGTAGTAAGTATATGGGTCTATAGTTCTTTATGCCTGTTACATCTTTTTTTTTATGCAAAGGGATTATTTTGGCTACTTTTTATTTAGAGGGAAAAGAACCAGTGACAAATGATGAGTTTATCAAGTGAGATAAAATTCCACAAATATCTTTTTTTACTCCCTTGACCACCACGGTTGGTATTTCGTCACATCCAGTCGAATATGTACTTTTCAAGGAATTGATTACTTCTTCCACCACATCATTGTCTACTGGTTGAACATAAAAATGGGTTTTAACTGATTGTCTCCTGCACAGTTGTATCTTAAATCTTAAATTGTGATTATTATTATTAGGGCTATTTATAGACATACAGTTATCTTTTACTACATTGGCAAAATACTTCAGTTACAAGTTTTGGATCAAATACAGTTTCCTTCCCAACCTGTAATGCAATATTTTTGAATTTATTCTGTTTTTTTTTCATCCTACTTCCGAATTAATAATATTCAACAACATAGTTTTTTGGATATTGATGATTTATTGATTTTCTTCTCAAAATAATCTACTTTAGCTTTATTTAATACTTTTTTAAACTCATATTTTCTTAGCTTAACTTTATTTTTTAAATCAATATTATTACTCTTTCTGAGCTCTTTTGTAAGACGGATTATTTCATTTTTCTCAGTTTTGATTTATTTAATACTTTTTTAAACTCATATTTTCTTAGCTTAACTTTATTTTTTAAATCAATATTATTACTCTTTCTGAGCTCTTTTGTAAGACGGATTATTTCATTTTTCTCAGTTTTGATTTCTTTGGTTATCTATAGTTTTTTTTACTTATTTCAGTGATCCATATTTTTGGGAAAGCCTGTTCAAAATAAAAGCTGAAGGTAGCATAAAAATTGTCATATTTTTCTTCAACAGGAGCATAGTAAACTTCCTTCCAGGATTCTTTACTTAATAGAGATGAGAAAATTTGTATATTATCAGAGGAAAATTTACGAATTTTACGTCTTTTTGGTGGGTTATTAATTTTTTTAACCGGGTGTTTAATTGTGAAAATTTGACCATCATGATCAGAAAGGCATGTTACTACGCCTTCTACTGCCATTCGAGGGAGATCAATGATTTTAATTAGGAAATTGTCAATGGCGAAAACAGAATCCTCAGTTTAATTCTGGTTGGGAAGTCAACCAAGTATGTCATACCATGACTTATCAATGTATTTTTTAATTTACAATTTATGCCTATGATCATTCTTTAGGACATCAATATTTATATCCCGCCCATCACTAAATGAGTGTAATTTTTGCATAAAAACACAATTAAAATATCCAAAAATGTTTGAACATTTGAACTTGGGGATCTATAAATTCCAACAACAACAAATTTGTAACTATCTTTTACAAAACTTGAAGCACAAAACTCAAACTTCTTTTCTTCCAATAAATTTTTTGTTAAGGATGTAGGCAGTTTCACCTGCCTCCAATCAATATCACCACCAGACAAAATCAAACACCTCCTTTAACTGAATTATTTCTACAGTAAAACGAATTAATTTGGTAGTTATTAATATTAAGTCGTGATATTTCTTCTTCTCTCATATCATGCTCTGTTAATATTACTATTTGAGGATTTAATTCACTTAAAATAATTTCCAGAGGTGCAATTCTTGATTTCAGATGTTGAACATTTTGTTGAAATATTTTAATACTGTCTAATTTTGTTGCTTTTGAGCGTGTCTGGTGGATCTAAAAAAGGAGATACAAGTGGGGTTGTGGATGGGGAAGTGGATTGGGTGAAAAAATCATCACAAATCACTTTATTGACTTTTTGCACTTCACTTAGCTCTTCACTATTAGACCTTGTCCTCAGAGGCGGCCACTATACCATGGATGTTCGGTGTTGCTCATCTCTGCCTGTTGTTGTACTATAGTCCCAACCAGTAGCCTTGGGTTGTGTTGTCTCCTTGGAAGATTCACCAGATCCAATTATTGTCTATGAGTTTGAAGGTGTAAAGCCACAAACTTGGTCGATGTTTTGTATTTTGCTGAATATAATATGTGCAATAATTGTCTTCCCTCTGTTATTTAAATGGAAGCCTTGACTTTGAAGTGGTACCTTCTTAGCTTCGTTAAATCAATAAGATAACTATGTTCATATCTTGCAACCACTTCTTTGCTATATTCATTTGCCTCTTCAATTTTTTTCTGTTAAAATAGTACCAATATGGAATATCAAAGTGGAAAGGCACTGTTGCAATCAAGTTTATTGAATTTTGCTGTTGTTTTAAGCAGGTATCAAGAGAAGTGAAGATAGGGCCAATTTTACCGTCTGCAGTGTCATTAGCACCACCCATAATCACATTACACAATTTCTTGTTAGTTACACTGGATTGTTTGATATTTGAGACAACTTCTTTAAGAGGGGCTCCTGGTTTACATAAGCCAAATACCTTAATTCCATTATTATTTGCTGTGGCAATGTCTTCTAGAGCAGTTGACAGGTTTCTTCCCATGCTGTCAGAGTAGATGTTTATTGTAGATTGCAAATTATGTATGACAATATTCTGATTTTGCTTATTATTATTTTTCGGGTTTGAACTAGTAAATGCTTTGTTTACTGATCTTTGTTTTACTATTTTTTGTTTGCTTTCATATATATATATTTTTTTTTATTAAAACCAGAGGCTAAGCATTGTTGATTCTGGGGATGTAAGTTTGAATCATCCTCCTCCTCAGTGTAGTTTTTAAGAACATCATAACGGTTTTCCAGAGCGACAGTTATTTCCAAATTATGATCCTTAGAATGTAATTTATTACATTGACTTTTTACTTTTGTCCATCCCCTAGAATTCTTGTTTTTTGTGTTCATGTCCGTAGAATTTTTCTTTGGATTAGTGTCTTCAGACACTACTTCTGGTTTACCACCACTTACAATCTTATTTTTAGGTTTTACCATCATTGCAGTTAATGTTTCTTTTGAAGTGATTCTGAAATCGTTGTGGTTGTATACCAAAAGAGATATCTGTGCTCTTTTAGTCAGGAGGTCGCAGCTGTTCACAATAGGAAAACTATCACTAAGTACTTCCCATGGCTTATCCAGGCTGACATTTTCAATAATAGCTTTAGTAAACATAAGTATATAAATTCCACAGTCAAACTGGTTGACTTGTTGTGGCATGGTTACAGTTTCAATAGCTGTTGCTCAAATATCTGTTCAAGACTGTGGCAACCTTAAGTCCATGGTTAAAGTTATATTTTCCCAGTGAGTCTAAGTACAAAAACTTATTCAGAACTTTTACGTAAACCAATAAACTCCAGCGTGAGCCTGAGTTTCCTATGGCTGGGGCGTCATTAATTGGTATAACAATTATTGATTTGTTTCCTAGGTCAGGGGTTGGATAATGTGATCTGTGTCCGTCACACACTTTAATGCCTGAGCAATGATCGGATTCATTAGATAATATCATTGTTGTTAATCACTTTTGTGGATAGCAATTCAAAATAAATACGAATTGACTCATCACTTATCCAGTCCAAGTTTAACATGGAGAGACAATTGGTGGAGATGCTATTTGTTTTGGTTACCAATTACGTGGTTCCCAACAAAATTTAAGGAAGGTTTTTCTGCTGTTGAACTTTCTGAATATACACTTCTGTGGAAACATTCAAACCTCTCTTCAGATGACTGCTTTTGAAGGGGTAGAACTGGTGTTATTACTATCCAGGGAAGTAGTATTTAATGCTTGAGTGGTACTGTCATTAAAAATCATAGAACAATTAGTTTTGTTTTGCTTTCTGGTACCGAATTTAAATGCATTTATGTCTACAGACAGACATTTCTCAACAATGTAATTTTCCAATTCCTTCTTCGAACGAAAAAAGTTTTCCACCTAGAGATCTAATATAAATATCCACTTTTCCTTTAGAAATCCCACATTTTCTTACTACCTCCTCCCTACTCCAACCTTTTGGAATACATAATTTTTTTGATTGTAAAGAATAATCCATTCTCTATTGTCTACTAAAGTTGTATTAAGAAAATCAACATACAGACAGACTGTTTTCAATATTTGATAAATGTATTGCTTATATCATAATAATAATTCAATATATTTTTTATGTCAAATTGAAATAAAATATTTACAAATGAAGTTACAAGATTAAAAAATAAAATTAAAATATAACAGTTGGGCAATGTATAAACAATCAGTTTAGTTGAAACAGCTGGTAATCAGTGGTTGACCTTGACAAGGTACTGTACAGGTGTGTTGACTGGATTAATTAGATCAGTTTTAGACAGGAAATCACCAAACTAGTCAAGATCAATAAGTGACTCTTCCTATTTTAAATAAAATCCAGTGATTAATCCTTTACAAAGTGCATCATAGTTTATTCGAATATTGTTCATTAGCACTCTGTGACCAACTACCTTACACCTTACAACACTTTAAGTGTTCAGTCCAAAAAGCATTAACACAATAAAACTCACCACAAAACCATGTGTTTATCAGAGTGACCATGTAAGTACTGTTTAATTATTGTTCGTCAATTAAAACACAAAATAAAGTAAAAATTATTTACTCACACTGTTATTTGCACTTTAAAGAACAAACCATAACATAATTCACACAAAAATATAACTTAAAACACCCAATTCTTTAAAAAAACATATTTGCCCATACATTCACAAGCCATTCTTGATCTGTCAGTCAAGATGTTACTCACCTCTTGACTGACAGATACAAGTACATTGTATATACTTGCTAAGAATTTGCCTATTGATTGGATAACAAATTGTGAACAATTCCTACTTTTATTTATATGTTAAATGAGTAAGAATATAATTATAATTTAGCATTTTTACTTCTTCTTACAACAATGTATTTTGACAAGTTCTTTTTGTTGTTAATTACTGAGGTTCCAGCTTATGATCGTTAAAAAAATTATGGTATTAAAAAAATGTGTTCACGAGGAAATTTACTCTTGAAAAATAATGCTTTGGAGAAGTTTTAGTTTTTCAAAAATATTCTATATCCCTGTAAAGATATTTCAGGGATAAGAAGTTTTTTGATAAAAATACCATCACATTTGATAGTACACATTGAATTATGAGAATTCAACAATGTTTTGACGTAGTTACGTTTCATCGTACAGTAACAATCAATTTAACGTATCTAAGTACTTCCTAATGAACAATAGGTTAGGTTAAAGGTGACCAAGACAGGAATTACTAATTAATTTTAAATACTGAAAAAGTTGTAACTTACTTCTTTAATCTCCGTCAAAGATTTAAAATATTCATCCTCAAATCTTTCTACCTTGTTGATTGCATTCGCTTCCAAAGTGTCTACTTTAATGCCATGATCAATATCTAAATCATCTATAGTTTTCTGAAACAATTATTGAAAAATTTTCAAGTATAGATTTAATTATTCAAGAATATTTTGTTAAAGTAACATTGTCAGGTATTATGTAAACAACAAAAATTAACTAATAATTGCAAGAATATATAACAAGAGAACTATCTCAAAACTTTAATATAAAAAACAATTCCTTGACAGTAATTCCTACATTCTTCGTTGTTTTGAATTGGGTTTTCTGATAAAGTATTACCCTTGTCTTGATTGTATTATTATTTACAAATAGATATCTCATGTAATAGAAATTTTTGTACCAGTATTTTGGTTAGTTCTACCAATACAGCTGGTTTAAACTGTATTACATTAAAGCTGGTTTTATGTACTGCGGCTGGCATCGCACATTGCGGAACACAGACATTGGCACGACCTGGGTCTCTTAAGTGTTTTCATGGTGTTGGCTGTAGTGTGTCACATTTCGGTTGATTTTAACTGCCAAACTGAATTGGTAAGGGAGCATATTCTATAGAATTCTTTGTGCTTGTATAGTGCTGCCTGCTTGGTTGACAATTTTAAATATGGCATCTCCAAAATGACATCCAAACAAGTTGCTAGACTACTCGGTTTCATCATTTTGGCAATTTTGCTACCACTGAACACAACACAAAGTACATAGGAACTAATGTAAAATTGTAGAAATGAAGGAAATATTACCCAGCCAAATCGGTGTTGAGCGTTGAAATATAACCCTTCTCCCCTCAATTCCAAGAAGAGCTGAAACTTTCCACAGCTCTGTCGTTAGGACAGCTGCCTAAAACGCGCTGCACAAATGCACCATTTTATTCAATATATTTATTCAATGTATGTGCAACACTCTTGGAAAGTGCATTCTTAAAGACAAAGTGTTTGACGTACCACAAACACACGAATGATTGGTAAATATTATTTGGATATTTTCAATGCTTCAAGTGTCCAACAGAGGTTTGTCTGTTTGAAACGTTGTCCCTCAACAATGTTTGAATATCATGTTTAAATTAAAAATACCACAGGCGTAGACAGTTTAAAAAAATATTCTCCTTAAATATTTCTAAAACTAAATTCTTGAAAATATCTATTATTTAGAAACTCAGACTATAATTTAGATGATCTAGTAATGCATACTTGTTATGATAATCGAAGTAACAATTAATTGTGTATTTGAAATTATCGAGAAAGCTGACTCAAATAAAAAACAGTTATTTACAGTAGATTAAAATGGTCTTATCATGTTCAGTATACATGTATTACAAACAAGGTAAAGAAATATAGATTTGCAGCAATTTCAACTGTTAACGAAATAAAAATGGTATATATTGCTTATACAATCTTTATTATCTTAAGCAGTTGTAGCATGGGGGATAGTTGTTATAAAAGTATTCTTGAGCCTCTAAATGTAGTTCAAAAGGCATTTGTGAAAGTAAATTTTGGGAAACACAGATGATAGTGCACTGATGATCTAATTGAAGAAATGTCCGTAGGGCCTACTTACTATCCAAAAGCTGTAAACTAAATACATATTAATAAATAAATATATATTCCAGTACAAACTCATTTAATCAGCCCTCTTTAATCCGGATTAATCCCTGATGACAAAAAAATTAACTATGCTTTTTATTCTGCAGAAATCACGTATTTTACCCAAAAATTCGAAAAACCAACCTCAAATTTTAGTAGCCTATTTTGACATATTTTCGTTGATTAAGATTATATTTTAATCATCTTTTTTATTTTAATGTGTATTTATACAGTTTCTTGCACACTAATAAAATTGGAAAATTTTCCTTGAAAAAGAGTTAATTATACACTTTCTAGACGCTACTGAAAATGCAGTTTCTTTTGTAACAGCACTTGGTGAAATATGAGTTAATATTTCTTGAGGAGGTTGATTTTAGCTGCAGAAACTCATTTTTTATGCAATACCCTAGTAAAAACACCAACTTTTTGAAAAAATTGGAATTTTTCAACATATTTTTTTCATTTAAGGCGTACTTGTTTTTTAATGCTAAACAAGAATATACAAATGGTTTTTTTAATAAAATACATTTTTTGGGCCGAAAATACACTTTTTACTTACCTAACAAACTTATCCTAATAGTCTATATACTCAACAAAAATTCATAATTTTCATTAAATTCGGGTGCATGGCCTCCGTGACGGCTTGCTGGCCATCACCCCGGCAGAGATACATTTGAATTTATTTTTTGGCCAGAAATGGCCATTTATTAACAGTTCAATAGCCAGGGAAATTAAGGGACCTACAGCTTTACATGTAATCTGAACCACATAGCATTAGTCTGATTTTCATGTAATTGACTAGCCTGACACTCAGTTCTCTCCTACACAACATCTGGAGACTGACTACAACCCAACATGGAGACCTCAGACTTCTCTTGTTGTGTCCATCTTAGTAGCAGCCATTGAGGGGACTCCAGGTTGGTATTAAGAGGAACGAGCATAGGACCTGTTGTCTACAATCTTACAATCTCCTTGAAACTCTGTCGATAAGTAGCTGGGTTACAGCTTTACACCACTAGTGCTGACCACTTCTGAAGATGATAGTGAAGACGTTCCTGTCATGAATTTTGTGGGCCTAGGTCATTTTATTTATTGTAATTTTTGACCATCACTTAGGTTTATATTATCAAAGTATGTTTGGTTGTTTCCAGGCTTCTCAACTTGAAATGAAATTGCCTGTTTTAAAAGTGGTTCTTAAACGATTAGAAGACATGAACTCAATTGATTTCTGTAGCAAGCCAAAAACAATTTATATAAAAAAGGTAAGCCTACGGTAATATATGAAACGTTTTAAATGTTTGGTATATTTATAAGTAGATGTTTTTGGAGAGAGAAAGACCCACTTTTTTTTCGGTTTTCCAAGATGGCGGCGGTCACGTGACCGGATCCAAAATGGCGGCGCAGTGTTGCCAACCCCCCACCCCCTCCCACACAAAATTTCCCTCATTTCCCACACATTTCCCCCACATTACCCACATTTCCCACACATTTCCCACACATTACCCACATTTCCCACACATTTCCCACACATTACCCTCATTTCCCCTCAAATTACCCACATTTCCCCTCAAATTACCCTCAAATTCCCACATCATACTATATAAAATGTATACTTTTTCCTTGTTACACTATATAAAATACAAAAGATGGCGACCGGATCCAATATGGCGTCTTTTCCCGCCCGCGCCAACTCACACCCCGTGGGAAAATTCCCTCCCCAAAATTCCCTCATCCAATATGGCTGTCTTTATATGTCATATATACACTATATAAAATGTATTATTTCATATATGTAATACTCTATGTGCTCAACGCCGACCGTAGCGCCCCTGGCGGCAACGTAGCGCCCCTGGCGGAAACGTAGCGCCCCTGGCGGCAACGCCGACCGTAGCGCCCCAAGCAGCAATACCTAGCGACCGCAGCGCCCCAAGCAGCAATACCTAGCGACCGTAGCGCCCCTGGCGGCAACGCCGACCGCAGCGCCCCTAGCGGCAACGTAACGCCCCAAGCAGCAATACCTAGCGACCGCAGCGCCCCTGGCGGCAACGTCGGGTGACGCATGCGCATCCAAACGCTTTGCTCCTATTGGCTGCTACCACCCTACTTCACAATCAATCTTTCTCACACCTACCGTTAGCCTACCTATTTCAATTAATTCTAAACCTAATCCTACCTAGCTCCCCCATATAACACCTACTGTTAACCTACTTATCTAAGTTTTCCTCAACCTTTTAAGTCCCCCATATTAACACTACTAAAGCTACAAACCTTTCTCTTGAAGCTTAGATTATACCTTAAGACTCCTCATCTTACAACAAGTAGTCAAACACATATGAATTATACTTAATATTACTTAATTTAAATCTTCAAATTTATCTAAATCAGTAATTTTAACAGAGTACTCAATTCCACACATGTTTAATTCACCTTCACGTTTCTTTGTAACCAGTTCATTCAAACTCACAGGACATTCTTGGAAGGGTATTCTGCGACAGTCGTCAGGTTGGAGGTTGGTAAAGTTTATTTAGAGTTTATAATAGCTTACTTATACTAAGTGATGATCCAAACAATATATTATTAGGACGAGGTCTCCAGACCAACCACTTCAGACACTGCCCCAAGCACCTCGGTCACTGCTAATGACGTGTTGTACATAGACCTAGGGGACGCCTTTAGCAACTTTCTTTTCCTCCAGATCATAATTTAGAACAGAGTAGCACTTTGCTCTCAAGCCAATTATTTCCCTAGCTGGTTGTGAATTTAATTCGTCTTTGAATTTTCCTAACACTTTTTTATTTCAATTACTGTAGCATGGGTGGCTAGGTGGATAGTCAGACGTATCGAAAAGGTGTAGTTCTTTTTTCATGTCTGCGTAGACATCCGGAGTATATACATTGTTGAAGCGGAAGATGACAACGAGGAAATACCCACCAACCAACAGGGTAGGGTGGTGAACTACGCATAGCCCAGACATATCGACAGCACTCCCAGCAACAATGTCCTAAAACATACATATATATATTACACAAAGTAGGCAAAAGCTATCAACCCTCCGTGACCTAGTGGTTAGCGTACCGACTCGAGAAACAAGTGTTGATCTATACCTTGAGGGTCTATCCACCCGAATCCAGACTCTGGGAGTCAAATGGTACATTACTACTCCAAGGATGAGTAGGTGGGTGTTATGTTCAGTAAGGACGGTAAGGAGATCGGTTCCTGTGGTATCAATCCGACGGGAGATGGTCACATGTTCAGTCAGTACGGTTAGGAGTCGGATGCGAAACCACTCGGACACAAGGTCGTTTTTTTAATTTGATTGAATTGTGTTCAATTCATAACTAAATGACCTAAAACTTCCACAATAAAAAAAAAAATAACAAATACCGATTGTACTCTGTGCAAATGCGCACCTGGTGGCAAAATTAAGCGCATCCTTTCGGAAACATAGCGCCTTCGGAGCGTTTTCACTCTACACATACACACACCTGCTGGTAAACAGCACAACCAAACGAACACACCAACCACTTTTACAGAAATTTACTTTTTTGAAACAGAACATATTGTATGAGTAAGTATGACAAGTATCTCTTTTCTTTAACGTACGTATTACAGTCCTGGATAATGATAACTAATTCAGTTAATTGCAATATAAAATCAACGACTATACACGTTACCACCAATGAACAAATCAGTAGCAATGAAAATACCTTCAGAAATATAACCACTCTACACATGCGAACTAAAATCAAGTTCATTAAATTGAAGGCACCCGCCAAATAAAAATTGAATATACATTAGCCAATGATTATCAAATCATTGAGAGCACCTACTGTCTAGTTAGTCTTACCCATGTCATCGGTTAGCATACACATTTTCTTTGACAACTCAGTCAACTCTATTGTAATTCCAAACACTGTAACGACAATAAATGCCACCATGAGATCAAATATAAGCTTGCTTATACTTATGTATAGCATAATAACTATTTCTTTCATTCAAAACTTTAATACCTAAGACTTAAGTGTGTAGACACTAAAATACAGTAATTGGATTTCAAGTTACATCATATCTGTAAGGGTCAATTTACGAAACATGTTTAACATTTCACTCAGACCATCCCAAGTCTGTGGGTGGTAGTTAAAAAGATACACAAATCATTAAATAAAATAGCAATTATTGATAACGAAAGTTTAAGTAACAAAGGTAAAAATAAAATCGTACTTGCTATGATTTCTGTAATAATTTCCGTGAGTTAAATCTCTTCAAACTTATACACATAAAATCCATTTACCACTCACCACAATTTACCAAAACCACCCAATATTATCCTTATGAACCAAACCGAACATTGACAATAGGAATACACCACTGTATACCACTGTGCACGTAACTAAATAATAAACTTAATTATAAGGAATAACATTGCAAGCGAGAATATTAAATCTTCACTGTAACATCATTGTTACATATGAGACTTACTGGTGTACGGTGGGCAGACTTTATCGCAAAACGTCCGTTATCGCTAATGGTCACATTTCAAACGGACACATTAGCATATCAGTAATTACAAATCAATCCATTCTGCTAAACTATTCACCATAGTAATATTAGTCTTATTGCAAACTATACAATTGTGACCAAGGAAGATTCTACTTTATTTAAAAATAAAAAACAGTAAGTAATTTATTTTATTTACTTATTTACGGGCAAACGCCAATTTACAATGAATACAAACGAGATGGCATAATTGTGGTAATATAGACAGTGACACAGTAATTTAAATATAGCTATAACTATGCAATTAAAAATAATTATAATCATAATATGTAACAGGTAACACCCATCATCAGTTCATACAATAGCAACTACCAAAACAAAAATCATACATAATTCAAGCTAGCAATAACTTACATCACAATAGTTTAATATTTGTCATAATCTTATTCAAATAGAGTACAGATAACGCCTTCTATAACAAAATAACAGATCGTTCCATATTTATTTATTTATTCATTTCAACGGCAAAGCCATTACATACATAAATTTGACGACAGGCAAATACAAATAATACAAGAAATAGACAAAGTGGTACAATTTAGTAAACAGTGCAAATAAATTAATACCAAAGAAAACAAGCTAACAACTCGTTTAAAGTAACAATCTCAACTAAAAAACTTAACCAATTGGTATAAAGACAATAATACTATAACAGATAAGACTATAGTTAACAATATTACAATAGGTGAGTGAGCGAGCGTGTACCTATAGATAAGAACCTAAAAGTAAAGAAAATAAAAAGTAAACATCCATAATCGGTAAGAACATATAACAAAGTAAGAGGAATGGAATAATATGTATTTAAAATATAACAACAATAAAGGTTGATATATATTTAACAAACATTTCCTCTATCAACATGAGAACATAATAGCCTAAGACGTTAATTTTTACTCCATCAATGAAGCATTTAATTATCAGAATCAAAATCAATGTAGATATATAGAATAACATACATTTATTTACATCATTACTATCACTGACGCTTGCTGTAGACTGACTGAGGTAATTGATGTTATATGTTGCTTTCTATGAATTAATCAATAGCTTATTACTAATTTAAATCAATTGAATTCGAATGTTTCAGGAGGACCATTACGCACCCCAAAACGATATGTCCACGAGGAGAAACCAATGGACCCATCACGCTTAAAAACAACATCCGCTTTAAACATTAGAAGTGAAAAACACTACATACACACTCAGATCATTTCAAATTATCACTTTCCCCCTTACATTGGAAACAAACTTACCCGATTAAACTCCTCGTCCGAGCCCATCGAGAAGGTAACGGAAAGCAGACAGATGAAAAGAACACCGTCTAAGATATACATTGTTTTTGTGAAACACAAAGTGCACCATCTATTTATATTATTAAAAGTGCTTATCATTTATTCATATTAACAAAAGTGCAGCAAAGACACACTATGGGTTATGATAACCGCTGCAACATCACCTCACTCTTGTGATTTGGCGCCCGCGTCAATCCACACTGCTATCCCCCAGTTTCATTTAGTTATCATGTTTGATTTAACCAGTTTCCTTTTACGGTGAGTATTTAATTCCCCACTACCCTCAAGTAAGCCGAAGACAAAACTTAAGGGCATTCTCCAATTCCCATGGGACGCCCATAACGTCACCCTGCCTGGGTTACTTAAAGCTATATATCAATATTTATAAGGCCCTGAAAAGGACCATTTGTAGCAGAGGTGTTTAATAAATGCCTGACATGTCGTGATGGTCTTGTCCGTCATGTGTTAGATAGGGGTTCACTAATATTCGGACATGGAAGCCCATGCCCTCTGTCCATATCCAAGTGTTTGTAACACAATGATTAAAGAAGAACAGATTGTTTAAAAGTTGATGTTCCTTGGTACCATCGTCATGTGTAGTAGTTTTTTGTACGAGTGTGAAAGGGAAAGGTGTGTATTTCCCTGTGGAAACGTAAAAAACCTTAATATCACAAGCTGTAGTATCTATCATACCAACCTTAGAAAGGTCTATTGTAGAATTAGATAAACCTTATGATACCATGTATTATACTATGTACAAAAGTGGTTTTCCGTTAATAAACAAAGAAATAAACCCGTTCAGGAAATAGGTATAAGACATGTCCATTAACACTTGAAAGATACTTGAAAACCTAAGGTAGAAGTCTAAACATTAAAGGCTTTGTCATAATATGCAAAAGTGTACCTTCTAATAAACTATGCAGGCCTAACTAGACCTAAGTCAGTAGAACAATATCTAATAGACTGTACAACCAACTCGTCTGTTGGTGCAACTAATACAATGATCGGATCTCACAGCTTGGTTCTTATATTACAGTGTACAAAGATGATTCAAGACTAATCACACGGTACCTTATCTACCCCTCACCAAATAAAATGCATTAACCATCCTCTTATAAACGCTTTAAACCATCCCCAATGTAGGCCTCAGATGAAAACAGGCTATGAGCCATTTAAACTTAAACAGAAGTACAAAAAGGCAGTAATAACTTATTGTCACATCACAATATATTCAGTAAAATCAATTGATATTCTCCTTATTTCCAATTACCATACGTAATACATAGAACCTTCTTCATCAATTTGTGCTTTATATTTAAATTAGTACAAGTAAACTTAAGTGTAACAAAGCTTTTTCTATTTGTTTCGTTGTAAACCCCGTAATGTATACATACCAACACATCAATCCTTTGTGTAATAATGAGAGATTGTACATCAAAATTATACCGTATTTTCTGAAGTTTTCATAGGTTAGGTAGAACTTCAATCAATATACATTAAATTTATAGCGTAATTCCTATCAAATTACATTCATACACATTGAAGTCTCAAAATAAAGTTAACATCCGTCATCTCCATCAACATAGTACCCCCAAGTAGAGGGCTTACATCACTACACCCAATACAACTTGTCATTAAGTCACACGGAAATAGTAAACTTTTAACAAGGTAAAGTATGCAGTCCCCCTCGACAAGAATAACTCTACATACGTTCATTGACTACAAATGAAGCATATTAACCAATAATACTTTTAAACTTATACATGTCAAGAGACACCCTAACCTTAGTCTACCGAACTATTGTATGTTAACCAACCTAAACTTACAAATAACAATTATTATACCCACAAACACTTGATAAATGAAGTGTAATAACCTCAAACACAAGTTAATTCCTCACACTTTATATACACCATAACAATACACTATTTACTGTATTTGAGACGGTAATCGTAGAGGTATGGGTCTTGAATGAGTGTAGATGAATGAGTGTAGTCTTTGTTACTAAGGCTGTTGGACCCTTTGATATATCACCTATTAACAACACAATAGTCAAGGAAACTATATCATAGAACCCAAACCACATAGTATTGATCTTATTTCAAACAAACTGTCAGTTTAAAAAACATTCTAACAGAAGGGTAAATTCCATCCAAAAGTAAGAAAAAAATCAAAGATACATATGAATTTCAGAAAAAGAGTCATTTTACATAAAAATATGTCGAAAAATTGTTCAAATCAAGGAAGAACCACCAACATTGCACTCTCCAAACCCCTTAAAGCTGAGTTAAAATGCACATAAATAGGGATATTTGTGTACAAAATATGTTATAATTCCCTAAAAGCATTTAAACTTAGTGTCATAACAATATTATTTGTCCTAAACATTAAAAAACCCTTTAAAATACTCTTATAGAACCTTTATAAACTTAGTTTGAGTTCAAAACAACATACAAAACTAATGTAACACTTGTAAATCAATTGTTTAACCCACATAATTATTTAGTTGACTCCAATCAGCTGGTAAAGTGTAAGTAACCAATAGGAATAAATGCTCTATATTGTTCACATTTTAATCCTAGTCTTAACAAAACTTGGTACTAATGATTATTTGCGTATTAAACAAATAAATGAATAGTTAGTTGAAATGTCCCTATTGTAAAAACTTTGGTATTAACACTAAGAAAGTTTGGTTTCTTTTGACTATAATATACTCGATCAGAAAATGTATATACTCCACTCCCAAAGACCCAAACACATGGAGAACCTTCTTACTGAACACACTACACCCTTGACAGATCACCATTCACCTGAACATCACATAAAACCTTTGTTTGTCCAACCAGCTACTCTATGAAATTAAGTGGCAGAAAGGACCTTATAGCCCTAACTTCCCCTTTTAAAGTAACAACAAAGTAGTTTTCATTTAATTTCCATCCAACATACATAAACAACCTAACTACCAAACACTAATACCCGTCCTACCCAGTAGTAAGACTCTCCTACCCAACACACAGTCATCTTCATAGATCAGTTACATTCACAAAACATAAGACTATTGTCAGATCACACAATTACAACACACACACACACACACACTCTAAATACAAGATTTGTGACTAACCTCCCACATAGTAAACACACAGTACCTCCGACATATCACTCAACTTATAAACTTATAAATAAACTCCATTACACTTGACCTTTGATTAACACCCAACATTCATGTACAAGACACCTACCAAGCCTCATAACCCTTCCTATTCAGTAGTAAGACTCTCCTACCCAACACACAGCTATCTTCACAGACCAACTACCCTCCCATCACATAATACTATTGACAGTCAACCTACGTAACATACAAGACTTACCACACACTCTACATCCACCATCTATCTACTCAATACACACAAGACACTTGTTTGATCACACACGTATTTATCAAACAGAACGGTCATCACTCACTCACTCCACCTTCCCAAAGCATAAGACTTATGAAGGCTCACCTACCAAACATACAAAAATCATGATAAACAAACACACATGAACAACCTACCTACCTACGTATCATCCAACACTCTTGACTCACCATCCACCTTCTCAACACACAGATAGACTACGTAACTAACCATTACATAAAACATTAGATTAACACCCATCATTCATGGAAGACCTTCCTACCAAACATACAACTTGATTGACCACCTACACATCACACATTTCTCTTGATAGTCCAATCACCCTCCCATAAAAAGACTTTTGTCAGACTATTCACTTAACATACAAGACTTTCCACACATTCCACATCGACCACCCTCCTACTCAACACACAAAAGACCAACCACACACTCTACATATAAGACTCATGTTCAACCACTCACATACTAAACACACAAGACTCTCGATTGACCATACATGTACATAACACACATGAACAACCCACCTACCACCTACGTAACATCCAACACTCTTGACTTACCACTCACTTACTCAACACACAGATAGACTACATAACCAACCATTACATAAAACCCTAGATCGACACCTAACATTCATGGAAGACCTACCTACCAAACATACAACTTGATTGACCACCCACCTACACACCACACATTCATCTTGATAATCCATTCACCCTCCCATAAAAAGACTCTTGTCAGTCTATTTACTTAACATACAAGACACCACACATCCTACACCAACCATCTACCTACTCAACACACAAAAGACCAAACACACACTCTACATATAAGACTCTTGGTTGGTCACCCACCAACTCAACATACAACACCTCTGATACACCATTCACTTGAACATTACATAAAACCTTGGATTGACACCAATCATTCATGGTAGACCTACCTACCAAACATACAACTTAACCATCCACCCACCTACACATCACACACAGTACTCTCGATAGATCACTTAACTACCTATTACATGAAGCCTCCGATTAACTCACAATCCTAACATTCAAGAACAACCAACCTTCCAAACATACGACTCGACTACCAACAAAAAACAAGACTTCACGTATAACCACACATTTAACATACAAGACCAACCACACACCATACAATCATGACTTAACATGAACAACCCACCTACCACCTACATAACATCCAACACTCTTGACTTACCACTCACCTACTCAACACACAGATAGACTTCATAACCAACCATTACATAAAACCGTAGATCGACACCCAACATTCATGGATGACCTACCTACCATACACACGACTTGACCACCTTCCCAAAGCACAAGACTTTCGAAGGACCACCTACCAAACATACAAGAACAACCACACACCATAGAGGCATGACCTAACACTCAACCCATCTACTCAACATATAAAACCTCTGATACACCATCCACTTGAACATTACTCACCTGTGATAGAGCACCCACTAATCAACACACATGAACAACCTACCTACTCAACATTCTACACTCTTGACTAACCATCCACCTACTCAACACACACAGTACTCTCTATAGACTACATAACTACCCATTTACATAAAACCTTAGATTGACTCAATACATCCATGGATGACCTACCTACCAAACATTCGACTTGACCACCTTTCCAAAGCATAAGACTTTTAAAGGACCACCATCCATTTAACATACAAGACCAATCACACACCATACAATCATGACTTAACATGAACAACCCACCTACTCAACATATAACACCTCTGATACACCATCCACTTGAACATTACTCACCTGTGATAGACCATCCACTTAACCAACACACTTGACTCTTAATAGACCAATCCACCTACCTCTACACACACGATTCCTTAGGACACACCCTACACCCACCACTCATCCTACATACAAAACTCCTAGAGAACTTCCCATTCACCATAAAAACACTATTCCTTCATATAATCATGTTTTAAAATAACATTATTACACTATAAGATAGGTTTAATATAGCTAAAGACCTAAAGTGTTTCCTAAAATTCTACTTTTCAACTAAAAATACGAGAGAAAGTTAGGTTTAAAAGCAATGAACACAGAAAAAGTTAGGGTTAAAAAAATTTAACATAGAAAAAGTTAGGTTTAAAAAAAATTTAACAGAAAAAGTTAGGTTTAAAAAAATTAAACATAGAAAAAGTTAGGTTTAAAAAAATTTAACATAGAAAAAGTTAGGTTTAAAAAAAATTTAACATAGAAAAAGTTAGGTTTAAAAAAATTAAACATAGAAAAAGTTAGGTTAGCAAACATCAGAAAGTAAGTCTAACAATCAACCGAAAGGTTGATTGCTATCCTTACTTTCCGAAAAGTTGTTAAAATTAACAAAAGTCAATTTTAACTGAACTTTTCTGATGTTTGCTAACCTAACTTTTTCTATGTTTAATTTTTTTGGTATTAATTGGTAGGTAGGTCTACCATGAATGATTGGTGTCAATCCAAGGATTTATGTAATGTTCAAGTGAATGGTGTATCAGAGGTGTTGTATGTTGAGCTGGTGGGTGACCAACCAAGAGTCTTATATGTAGAGTGTGTGTTTGGTCTTTTGTGTGTTGAGTAGGTAGATGGTTGGTGTAGAATGTGTGGTGTCTTGTATGTTAAGTAAATAGACTGACAAGAGTCTTTTTATGGGAGGGTGAATGGATTATCAAGATGAATGTGTGGTGTGTAGGTGGGTGGTCAATCAAGTTGTATGTTTGGTAGGTAGGTCTTCCATGAATGTTAGGTGTCGATCTAGGGTTTTATGTAATGGTTGGTTATGTAGTCTATCTGTGTGTTGAGTAAGTGAGTGGTAAGTCAAGAGTGTAGGATGTTACGTAGGTGGTAGGTGGGTTGTTCATGTGTGTTATGTACATGTATGGTCAATTGAGAGTCTTGTGTGTTTAGTATGTGAGTGGTTGAACATGAGTCTTATATGTAGAGTGTGTGGTTGGTCTTTTGTGTGTTGAGTAGGAGGGTGGTCGATGTGGAATGTGTGGAAAGTCTTGTATGTTAAGTGAATAGTCTGACAAAAGTCTTTTTATGGGAGGGTGATTGGACTATCAAGAGAAATGTGTGATGTGTAGGTGATCAATCAAGTTGTATGTTTGGTAGGAAGGTCTTCCATGAATGATGGGTGTTAATCTAATGTTTTATGTAATGGTTAGTTACGTAGTCTATCTGTGTGTTGAGAAGGTGGATGGTGAGTCAAGAGTGTTGGATGATACGTAGGTAGGTAGGTAGGTTGTTCATGTGTGTTTGTTTATCATGATTTTTGTATGTTTGGTAGGTGAGCCTTCATAAGTCTTATGCTTTGGGAAGGTGGAGTGAGTGAGTGATGACAGTTCTGTTTGATAAATACGTGTGTGATCAAACAAGTGTCTTGTGTGTATTGAGTAGATAGATGGTGGATGTAGAGTGTGTGGTAAGTCTTGTATGTTACGTAGGTTGACTGTCAATAGTATTATGTGATGGGAGGGTAGTTGGTCTGTGAAGATAGCTGTGTGTTGGGTAGGAGAGTCTTACTACTGAATAGGAAGGGTTATGAGGCATGGTAGGTGTCTTGTACATGAATGTTGGGTGTTAATCAAAGGTCAAGTGTAATGGAGTTTATTTATAAGTTTATAAGTTGAGTGATATGTCGGAGGTACTGTGTGTTTACTATGTGGGAGGTTAGTCACAAATCTTGTATTTAGAGTGTGTGTGTGTGTGTGTTGTAATTGTGTGATCTGACAATAGTCTTATGTTTTGTGAATGTAACTGATCTATGAAGATGACTGTGTGTTGGGTAGGAGAGTCTTACTACTGGGTAGGACGGGTATTAGTGTTTGGTAGTTAGGTTGTTTATGTATGTTGGATGGAAATTAAATGAAAACTACTTTGTTGTTACTTTAAAAGGGGAAGTTAGGGCTATAAGGTCCTTTCTGCCACTTAATTTCATAGAGTAGCTGGTTGGACAAACAAAGGTTTTATGTGATGTTCAGGTGAATGGTGATCTGTCAAGGGTGTAGTGTGTTCAGTAAGAAGGTTCTCCATGTGTTTGGGTCTTTGGGAGTGGAGTATATACATTTTCTGATCGAGTATATTATAGTCAAAAGAAACCAAACTTTCTTAGTGTTAATACCAAAGTTTTTACAATAGGGACATTTCAACTAACTATTCATTTATTTGTTTAATACGCAAATAATCATTAGTACCAAGTTTTGTTAAGACTAGGATTAAAATGTGAACAATATAGAGCATTTATTCCTATTGGTTACTTACACTTTACCAGCTGATTGGAGTCAACTAAATAATTATGTGGGTTAAACAATTGATTTACAAGTGTTACATTAGTTTTGTATGTTGTTTTGAACTCAAACTAAGTTTATAAAGGTTCTATAAGAGTATTTTAAAGGGTTTTTTAATGTTTAGGACAAATAATATTGTTATGACACTAAGTTTAAATGCTTTTAGGGAATTATAACATATTTTGTACACAAATATCCCTATTTATGTGCATTTTAACTCAGCTTTAAGGGGTTTGGAGAGTGCAATGTTGGTGGTTCTTCCTTGATTTGAACAATTTTTCGACATATTTTTATGTAAAATGACTCTTTTTCTGAAATTCATATGTATCTTTGATTTTTTTCTTACTTTTGGATGGAATTTACCCTTCTGTTAGAATGTTTTTTAAACTGACAGTTTGTTTGAAATAAGATCAATACTATGTGGTTTGGGTTCTATGATATAGTTTCCTTGACTATTGTGTTGTTAATAGGTGATATATCAAAGGGTCCAACAGCCTTAGTAACAAAGACTACACTCATTCATCTACACTCATTCAAGACCCATACCTCTAAGATTACCGTCTCAAATACAGTAAATAGTGTATTGTTATGGTGTATATAAAGTGTGAGGAATTAACTTGTGTTTGAGGTTATTACACTTCATTTATCAAGTGTTTGTGGGTATAATAATTGTTATTTGTAAGTTTAGGTTGGTTAACATACAATAGTTCGGTAGACTAAGGTTAGGGTGTCTCTTGACATGTATAAGTTTAAAAGTATTATTGGTTAATATGCTTCATTTGTAGTCAATGAACGTATGTAGAGTTATTCTTGTCGAGGGGGACTGCATACTTTACCTTGTTAAAAGTTTACTATTTCCGTGTGACTTAATGACAAGTTGTATTGGGTGTAGTGATGTAAGCCCTCTACTTGGGGGTACTATGTTGATGGAGATGACGGATGTTAACTTTATTTTGAGACTTCAATGTGTATGAATGTAATTTGATAGGAATTACGCTATAAATTTAATGTATATTGATTGAAGTTCTACCTAACCTATGAAAACTTCAGAAAATACGGTATAATTTTGATGTACAATCTCTCATTATTACACAAAGGATTGATGTGTTGGTATGTATACATTACGGAGTTTACAACGAAACAAATAGAAAAAGCTTTGTTACAATTAAGTTTACTTGTACTAATTTAAATATAAAGCACAAATTGATGAAGAAGGTTCTATGTATTACGTATGGTAATTGGAAATAAGGAGAATATCAATTGATTTTACTGAATATATTGTGATGTGACAATAGGTTATTACTGTCTTTTTGTACTTCTGTTTAAGTTTAAATGGCTCATAGCCTGTTTTCATCTGAGGCCTACATTGGGGATGGTTTAAAGCGTTTATAAGAGGATGGTTAATGCATTTTATTTGGTGAGGGGTAGATAAGGTACCGTGTGATTAGTCTTGAATCGTCTTTGTACACTGTAATATAAGAACCAAGCTGTGAGATCCGATCATTGTATTAGTTGCACCAACAGACGAGTTGGTTGTACAGTCTATTAGATATTGTTCTACTGACTTAGGTCTAGTTAGGCCTGCATAGTTTATTAGAAGGTACACTTTTGCATATTATGACAAAGCCTTTAATGTTTAGACTTCTACCTTAGGTTTTCAAGTATCTTTCAAGTGTTAATGGACATGTCTTATACCTATTTCCTGAACGGGTTTATTTCTTTGTTTATTAACGGAAAACCACTTTTGTACATAGTATAATACATGGTATCATAAGGTTTATCTAATTCTACAATAGACCTTTCTAAGGTTGGTATGATAGATACTACAGCTTGTGATATTAAGGTTTTTTACGTTTCCACAGGGAAATACACACCTTTCCCTTTCACACTCGTACAAAAAACTACTACACATGACGATGGTACCAAGGAACATCAACTTTTAAACAATCTGTTCTTCTTTAATCATTGTGTTACAAACACTTGGATATGGACAGAGGGCATGGGCTTCCATGTCCGAATATTAGTGAACCCCTATCTAACACATGACGGACAAGACCATCACGACATGTCAGGCATTTATTAAACACCTCTGCTACATATAATCCTTTTCAGGGCCTTATAAATATTGATATATAGCTTTAAGTAACCCAGGCAGGGTGACGTTATGGGCGTCCCATGGGAATTGGAGAATGCCCTTAAGTTTTGTCTTCGGCTTACTTGAGGGTAGTGGGGAATTAAATACTCACCGTAAAAGGAAACTGGTTAAATCAAACATGATAACTAAATGAAACTGGGGGATAGCAGTGTGGATTGACGCGGGCGCCAAATCACAAGAGTGAGGTGATGTTGCAGCGGTTATCATAACCCATAGTGTGTCTTTGCTGCACTTTTGTTAATATGAATAAATGATAAGCACTTTTAATAATATAAATAAATGGTGCACTTTGTGTTTCACAAAAACAATGTATATCTTAGACGGTGTTCTTTTCATCTGTCTGCTTTCCGTTACCTTCTCGATGGGCTCGGACGAGGAGTTTAATCGGGTAAGTTTGTTTCCAATGTAAGGGGGAAAGTGATAATTTGAAATGATCTGAGTGTGTATGTAGTGTTTTTCACTTCTAATGTTTAAAGCGGATGTTGTTTTTAAGCGTGATGGGTCCATTGGTTTCTCCTCGTGGACATATCGTTTTGGGGTGCGTAATGGTCCTCCTGAAACATTCGAATTCAATTGATTTAAATTAGTAATAAGCTATTGATTAATTCATAGAAAGCAACATATAACATCAATTACCTCAGTCAGTCTACAGCAAGCGTCAGTGATAGTAATGATGTAAATAAATGTATGTTATTCTATATATCTACATTGATTTTGATTCTGATAATTAAATGCTTCATTGATGGAGTAAAAATTAACGTCTTAGGCTATTATGTTCTCATGTTGATAGAGGAAATGTTTGTTAAATATATATCAACCTTTATTGTTGTTATATTTTAAATACATATTATTCCATTCCTCTTACTTTGTTATATGTTCTTACCGATTATGGATGTTTACTTTTTATTTTCTTTACTTTTAGGTTCTTATCTATATGTACACGCTCGCTCACTCACCTATTGTAATATTGTTAACTATAGTCTTATCTGTTATAGTATTATTGTCTTTATACCAATTGGTTAAGTTTTTTAGTTGAGATTGTTACTTTAAACGTGTTGTTAGCTTGTTTTCTTTGGTATTATATTTATTTGCACTGTTTACTAAATTGTACCACTTTGTCTATTTCTTGTATTATTGTATTTGCCTGTCGTCAAATTTATGTATGTAATGGCTTTGCCGTTGAAATGAATAAATAAATAAATATGGAACGATCTGTTATTTTGTTATAGAAGGCGTTATCTGTACTCTATTTGAATAAGATTATGACAAATATTAAACTATTGTGATGTAAGTTATTGCTAGCTTGAATTATGTATGATTTTTGTTTTGGTAGTTGCTATTGTATGAACTGATGATGGGTGTTACCTGTTACATATTATGATTATAATTATTTTTAATTGCATAGTTATAGCTATATTTAAATTACTGTGTCACTGTCTATATTACCACAATTATGCCATCTCGTTTGTATTCATTGTAAATTGGCGTTTGCCGTAAATAAGTAAATAAATAAATTACTTACTGTTTTTTATTTTTAAATAAAGTAGAATCTTCCTTGGTCACAATTGTATAGTTTGCAATAAGACTAATATTACTATGGTGAATAGTTTAGCAGAATGGATTGATTTGTAATTACTGATATGCTAATGTGTCCGTTGAAATGTGACCATTAGCGATAACGGACGTTTTGCGATAAAGTCTGCCCACCGTACACCAGTAAGTCTCATATGTAACAATGATGTACAGTTGAAGATTTAATATTCTCGCTTGCAATGTTATTCCTTATAATTAAGTTTATTATTTAGTTACGTGCACAGTGGTATACAGTGGTGTATTCCTATTGTCAATGTTCGGTTTGGTTCATAAGGATAATATTGGGTTGGTTTTGGTAAATTGTGGTGAGTGGTAAATGGATTTTATGTGTATAAGTTTGAAGAGATTTAACTCACGGAAATTATTACAGAAATCATAGCAAGTACGATTTTATTTTTACCTTTGTTACTTAAACTTTCGTTATCAATAATTGCTATTTTATTTAATGATTTGTGTATCTTTTTAACTACCACCCACAGACTTGGGATGGTCTGAGTGAAATGTTAAACATGTTTCGTAAATTGACCCTTACAGATATGATGTAACTTGAAATCCAATTACTGTATTTTAGTGTCTACACACTTAAGTCTTAGGTATTAAAGTTTTGAATGTAAGAAATAGTTATTATGCTATACATAAGTATAAGCAAGCTTATATTTGATCTCATGGTGGCAATTTATTGTCGTTACAGTTGTTTGGAATTACAATAGAGTTGACTGAGTTGTCAAAGAAAATGTGTATGCTAACCGATGACAGGGGTAAGACTAACTAGACAGTAGGTGCTCTCAATGATTTGATAATCATTGGCTAATGTATATTCAATTTTTATTTGGCGGGTGCCTTCAATTTTATGAACTTGATTTTAGTTCGCATGTGTAGAGTGGTTATATTTCTGAAGGTATTTCATTGCTACTGATTTGTTCATTGGTGGTAACGTGTATAGTCGTTGATTTTATATTGCAATTAACTGAATTAGTTATCATTATCCAGGACTGTAATACGTACGTTAAAGAAAAGAGATACTTGTCATACTTACTCATACAATATGTTCTGTTTCAAAAAAGTAAATTTCTGTAAAAGTGGTTGGTGTGTTCGTTTGGTTGTGCTGTTTACCAGCAGGTGTGTGTATGTGTAGAGTGAAAACGCTCCGAAGGCGCTATGTTTCCGAAAGGATGCGCTTAATTTTGCCACCAGGTGCGCATTTGCACAGAGTACAATCGGTATTTGTTATTTTTTTTTTATTGTGGAAGTTTTAGGTCATTTAGTTATGAATTGAACACAATTCAATCAAATTAAAAAAACGACCTTGTGTCCGAGTGGTTTCGCATCCGACTCCTAACCGTACTGACTGAACATGTGACCATCTCCCGTCGGATTGATACCACAGGAACCGATCTCCTTACCGTCCTTACTGAACATAACACCCACCTACTCATCCTTGGAGTAGTAATGTACCATTTGACTCCCAGAGTCTGGATTCGGGTGGATAGACCCTCAAGGTATAGATCAACACTTGTTTCTCGAGTCGGGTACGCTAACCACTAGGTCACGGAGGGTTGATAGCTTTTTGCCTACTTTGTGTAATATATATATGTATGTTTTAGGACATTGTTGCTGGGAGTGCTGTCGATATGTCTGGGCTATGCGTAGTTCACCACCCTACCCTGTTGGTTGGTGGGTATTTCCTCGTTGTCATCTTCCGCTTCAACAATGTATATACTCCGGATGTCTACGCAGACATGAAAAAAGAACTACACCTTTTCGATACGTCTGACTATCCACCTAGCCACCCATGCTACAGTAATTGAAATAAAAAAGTGTTAGGAAAATTCAAAGACGAATTAAATTCACAACCAGCTAGGGAAATAATTGGCTTGAGAGCAAAGTGCTACTCTGTTCTAAATTATGATCTGGAGGAAAAGAAGGTTGCTAAAGGCGTCCCTAGGTCTATGTACAACACGTCATTAGCAGTGACCAAGGTGCTTGGGGCAGTGTCTGAAGTGGTTGGTCTGGAGACCTCGTCCTAATAATATATTGTTTGGATCATCACTTAGTATAAGTAAGCTATTATAAACTCTAAATAAACTTTACCAACCTCCAACCTGACGACTGTCGCAGAATACCCTTCCAAGAATGTCCTGTGAGTTTGAATGAACTGGTTACAAAGAAACGTGAAGGTGAATTAAACATGTGTGGAATTGAGTACTCTGTTAAAATTACTGATTTAGATAAATTTGAAGATTTAAATTAAGTAATATTAAGTATAATTCATATGTGTTTGACTACTTGTTGTAAGATGAGGAGTCTTAAGGTATAATCTAAGCTTCAAGAGAAAGGTTTGTAGCTTTAGTAGTGTTAATATGGGGGACTTAAAAGGTTGAGGAAAACTTAGATAAGTAGGTTAACAGTAGGTGTTATATGGGGGAGCTAGGTAGGATTAGGTTTAGAATTAATTGAAATAGGTAGGCTAACGGTAGGTGTGAGAAAGATTGATTGTGAAGTAGGGTGGTAGCAGCCAATAGGAGCAAAGCGTTTGGATGCGCATGCGTCACCCGACGTTGCCGCCAGGGGCGCTGCGGTCGCTAGGTATTGCTGCTTGGGGCGTTACGTTGCCGCTAGGGGCGCTGCGGTCGGCGTTGCCGCCAGGGGCGCTGCGATCGCTAGGTATTGCTGCTTGGGGCGTTGCGGTCGCTAGGTATTGCTGCTTGGGGCGCTGCGATCGACGTTGCCGCCAGGGGCGCTACGTTGCCGCCAGGGGCGCTACGGTCGGCGTTGAGCACATAGAGTATTACATATATGAAATAATACATTTTATATATTGTATATATGACATATAAAGACAGCCATATTGGATGAGGGAATTTTGGGGAGGGAATTTTCCCACGGGGTGTGAGTTGGCGCGGGCGGGAAAAGACGCCATATTGGATCCGGTCGCCATCTTTTGTATTTTATATAGTGTAACAAGGAAAAAGTATACATTTTATATAGTATGATGTAGGAATTTGAGGGTAATTTTAGGGTAATTTGAGGGGAAATGTGGGTAATTTGAGGGGAAATGAGGGTAATGTGTGGGAAATTACACTATATTTCACTCATGAATGTCCTCGTGGAACTTGTCGAAACAACAAAGTTCGCAGAGGCCAGGTTGATCTGGACATACCGCACAAATGTAAGTAGTCAACTTGCGATAGCCTTCTTTTGTGCAAACTCGACAAGCCTTTTGCGCAGTGTGGCCATTTGATTTTCTCTTTTCATTCTTAGATAGTCTGTGTATACTATTTCTCGTAGGAGTCATCATAATTGGGGCTGGTGGGGGGGGAAGCAGTTTCTCAATAACTTTCATCCGGATATCATATAGCTTCTGGTCAATACATTTCAAATCACCCAATAAAAATAAAATTAGTTGCTCAACATTTTTAATTTGCCTAGTTTTCTTATTATGAGTTCCCTATGGGTAGACAATAACAAAACACTATTTGAAAAAATTTTACAAGCCATAGTTTTTCCTGGTGGCCATTTTTAAAATGGCGGTTTTGCAGATTTTAGTAAAATACGCGGTTTGCGAAAAGTTTAATTGCCAAGCTATTTTTAAAGATATCAGAAAATCTAAAAACCAGTGTGTTCAGCATAAAATGAACTTCAATTTGACATTATAATAATGTTTCTTTTGTGCAAGAAAGTCAGTCAAACTTGTTCTGGAAAATCTCGGAAGAAAATCATCAATTGTTACTTTTTAAGACCATAAAAGTTTAAGAAGGAAAGGAGACTCACTACTAATATTTTATTTCTTTGTTGAAAACTAATATAACTACCTACTGAAAAAGTTTTAGCCCTGAGAATGCTCTCCTTTTTTTTCTAGAGCTTTTCAAAAATGGCCGAAAGCCTAATAATGTAAATTTTCTAGGGTTAATAACTAAAAAGGGACTGAATGAAAATAAATGAAAATTTTACAGAATGTTCTTTATACAAATAGGAATATCTCATAAAAAAATTATGACTGAGACTTAACTACATTTAGAGATATACAGCATTGAATTTCAGTTAAAAGCGCTACCCTTTTTCTCGTGAGTGCGTGCCAAGTTAGCAAACAAGGGCTTGTTTAATTCATTATGTTAACAATAAACTTACATTTAATGCTCAAAACATTATATTCCTTATTTAAACGTACTTAGGATTTACAATTAAAATTATTTAAAACCAGAAAAATAATGGTATAAATAAACAATACTCATAACCACAAAATAGCACTTGCGCAATTTAGGAGTTTGTCGAGTTTGCACAAAAGAAGGCTATCGCAAGTTGACTACTTACATTTGTGCGGTATGTCCAGATCAACCTGGCCTCTGCGAACTTTGTTGTTTCGACAAGTTCCACGAGGACATTCATGAGTGAAATATAGTGTAACAATGGCGGTCGGAAGTGTTGTAAATAGTTTTTTTTATTTTTAGTATTACCCATTTTTTATATTACCATACATTATTTGGACTAACTGTACATTCTCATGCCATTCAATAACATTGTGCGCGAACTTATTATTATCGTGACTAAACATTATTTTTTCCACAGAAGAAGTTTTGTTGTTGTTGTAAATCTGTTTATTTATTCTGTTATGCAATTATCAATAATGGGACTGTACAAAATTGTCAACAATCGCCAGCTGAGTAACGCTTACCGGCGCCCCAGGCTGAGAACGTTGATCAACGCACCGGAAATGACGTCAATGGAATTGGCCTAATTCCACACCTGGACACCTTCTGACACTACTCTGGCTACAATGGGACTATTTATAAGGTAAATAAAAATTTATTATATTTCAGCCTGGGGCATGCACATTGTTGGGCGATTTCAGCAATGAACGTGTTAAACAGCTGATAATTGAGACAGAACATCTAATATAGGATGATAAATCTATCTGTGTGTAACAATAGTATTACTCTGTAGAAGTTTGCCAGAAATTTGATCAATAAGTTTCTGCCATATTAATTTACTATCTATAAATATACCAAACATTTAAAACGTTTCATATATTACCGTAGGCTTACCTTTTTTATATAAATTGTTTTTGGCTTGCTACAGAAATCAATTGAGTTCATGTCTTCTAATCGTTTAAGAACCACTTTTAAAACAGGCAATTTCATTTCAAGTTGAGAAGCCTGGAAACAACCAAACATACTTTGATAATATAAACCTAAGTGATGGTCAAAAATTACAATAAATAAAATGACCTAGGCCCACAAAATTCATGACAGGAACGTCTTCACTATCATCTTCAGAAGTGGTCAGCACTAGTGGTGTAAAGCTGTAACCCAGCTACTTATCGACAGAGTTTCAAGGAGATTGTAAGATTGTAGACAACAGGTCCTATGCTCGTTCCTCTTAATACTAACCTGGAGTCCCCTCAATGGCTGCTACTAAGATGGACACAACAAGAGAAGTCTGAGGTCTCCATGTTGGGTTGTAGTCAGTCTCCAGATGTTGTGTAGGAGAGAACTGAGTGTCAGGCTAGTCAATTACATGCTAATGCTATGTGGTTCAGATTACATGTAAAGCTGTAGGTCCCTTAATTTCCCTGGCTATTGAACTGTTAATAAATGGCCATTTCTGGCCAAAAAATAAATTCAAATGCATCTCTGCCGGGGTGATGGCCAGCAGGCCGTCACGGAGGCCATGCACCCGAATTTAATGAAAATTATGAATTTTTGTTGAGTATATAGACTATTAGGATAAGTTTGTTAGGTAAGTAAAAAGTGTATTTTTCAGCCCAAAAAATGTATTTTATTAAAAAAACCATTTGTATATTCTTGTTTAGCATTAAAAAACAAGTACGCCTTAAATGAAAAAAATATGTTGAAAAATTCCAATTTTTTCAAAAAGTTGGTGTTTTTACTAGGGTATTGCATAAAAAATGAGTTTCTGCAGCTAAAATCAACCTCCTCAAGAAATATTAACTCATATTTCACCAAGTGCTGTTACAAAAGAAACTGCATTTTCAGTAGCGTCTAGAAAGTGTATAATTAACCCTTTTTCAAGGAAAATTTTCCAATTTTATTAGTGTGCAAGAAACTGTATAAATACCCATTAAAATAAAAAAAAGATGATTAAAATATAATCTAAATCAACGAAAATATGTCAAAATAGGCTACTAAAATTTGAGGTTGGTTTTTCGAATTTTAGGGTAAAATACATGATTTCTAGAGAATAAAAAGCATATCTCAAGACAATATAGCCAATTCTTAGCCCATTTCAAACAAATTAATCAATATTTTTTGTTTGGTTTCAAGGAAATTGCTAGATACTGTATACACTAGGCTAGCTACATTTTTATTTTAGTTTCTACACCAGTGGCATTTTTAACATTACATTCATATGTTGTTGAGGGACAACGCCCTAAACCCTTACGACAAATTTAAGTGGACCCTCCAGGATTTGAAACTGTGACCCTCTACATTGGAAGCAGAATTGATAACCACTAGGCTAGCAAGAGGCCTGCCTATATTATAAACTTTTCATAGTAAGCCCATTTTATAAGGATTTTGAGAAAAAAAAACTGTAAAAAAGCATGATGTTTTCTTTTCCATAATTACCCCTAACCTCAAAATAAAAGGTAATGTTTCTTTACTTTTGAGGTTAGGTGTAGACAGTTTTCTGAAGTAGGCGTTCTGAAAACTGCCAATTTCTATACCGTCTATGGGGAACAATTCCATTTTTCTTTTATGGGAAAATTAGCAGTAATAAAACTTAATAAATATACTAATAGACTACTAAATATCTTAATCTTGTTAACGAATGTTATCCATAAAATAATTGCAACCTAATGACTGTTCTTGGATTTTGGAAGCTTACCATTGCACATTTATCTTTCCTTTTAGACAGCTATCTAGTTAGTAATTTCTCTTCAGGACTTCCATTCTATTTGAGTAAAGACAAAGACAGGTATTCACCGTGACAGATGGTAAGGAAGAACATATTGTTATAATCGGTGTAATGAATTATACCGACGGTGTATAAACACTTTGATTACAAGTTTGTGTTTGTAAATAATTGCTGTCGTAGTAACAAACAAGTAACTCCAGTCAACAGGAAACCAAGCAAAGAAACACTGAACAGAGCGCAGCTGAACTCACATTAGTCACATTGTCATCAACATAACAGATAATTAAGCTAACCTTACTTTGTGTTTGTATAAATTTCCCACACGTTTTTGTTTTTTCCAATTCCGTAACTTCACGGCTGTCTTAGTGTTTTATTTTACGTGGCTTTGACTTGGTACTTTTTTACTGATAGCATAGATCCTCTATTATAAGAAGGTTTTATTATACGGATAGACCTTATAATATACGAGGTAGGTATAATAGAATGTATATGCTTCTATTGCTGATACCGTGTTGTTTTATATGTATGTAGATTATAGTAGAATGTTATTACTCTCAACATTATTTAGTGTTACATTATTTAGATGCTAGTGAATTTGGATTTGGAATGTAACAACAAAACTGAAGAGATGCTGGTGATACATACTACCACTGCACAATCTCAAACTAGCCTAAAGCCATAACAGGTCCTTTTTAACAATGTAATTTATGAGCAACTCAACTATAAATAATGTATAAAATGTATGGTGTATCAAATGAGTTGTAACCTAGTCGACAATCAAACATTGTATTAGAAGTGGGGTGGTTATAGTGTATAATAGACGGTATATGGTTATAGTTATTGCCACTGCAATGTAAAACAGCACATGATGTATAGTACAATTTTCATAACTGTAGACTCAGTCGTGCACTTAAACTAATAGGTGCGGTCCGATAAGTAATTCCTGCATCGAGTGACCTAATTTGACCGAATGTTGGCACTTTTCCGTTAGTTCACTAACACTATTTTTCCGTGACTTCACTTCCACTATTTTTTATCACAATTACGGTTAGGTTATTAAAGTTGATTACAAACTGGTAAATCCAATGATTGACTTACCACCGAATGTGCTCTCCACGTGTAAGTTCTTGGAAAGCGATAAGATAAGGCCAGCGATATCGGATTCATAGCGGATAAAGAATACAACAGTGGACGTAAAAATTATTTTGGAACAGTTTTTTTAGCAATAGAATATTTATCAGGCGGCAGTGAATTAACAGAAACAAAAAAGAGTGGTAGTAAATTAACGGAAAAGATCCCAAATGTTTGTAAAGACGGCCTTTACATCGTCTTTAGTATGGGTGTTCTTCTTAATGTAACAGTACTACAATAAGGTTTTTACTATTATTCCATACTATTTGAAAATGTTACTTATCCAAAGTCTTCCTGACCTGTTTACATCGGATAAGTAAGAATCAACTATATTTTGTAATCTTTTGTGTGAATAGTAAATTTATTCAACAGTATGTACATGTGTAAAGGTATGTCTGCCTGTGTTCAGAGTGGATGTCAGAGGATAAAGTATTAGTGTTTGAAGTAGATACGAGGGTCAGCAATGTAAGCTATGCAAGGGAGATAGGAAAGATGACATACAGTGGTATTGACCCACCCATACATGTACAGTGGTATTGACCTACTCGCCCACCTACAAACATACAGTGGTATTGGTATTGACCCACCCACCCATCCACGTACAGTGGTATTGACCCACCCGCCCACCCATATACGTACAGTGGCATTTACCCACCCGCCTACCCATACACGTACAGAGGTATTGACTCACCCACCCACCCATACACGTACAGTGGCATTTACCCACTACAGTGCGTGTATATATATATATATACAGTACAAGTAATCGTCACAAAACACAAATTTATTACAATATAAGCACAAATATATTGTAGTAGGGGACAATATATTTTGTGCATTTTGTGCTTATATATATCTATAAAATCCAATGTATGTTTGTCTGTCCTTTATGCGCTACCAAACCGTCCAGCCGATCGCCATGAAACTTGGGGAAGTTGTTCTATATACCCCAGGGAAGGTTTCTGTTCTATTCCCGTTTCTTTAATCCCTCAGGGCTCCGTCCCTTGGACTTCTAAAGTGTCAATGTTAATCAAATAGCAGGATGCATGAAGGTTTAATAAGTCAAATATAAAAAGAATATCAGCTGTGGGTTTTAAATATGTCAAAATTAAATTAAACCATGTGTTAATTTTTTTAACTGTTTATATTTTTATGTTTTGATTTCTTGTGAAGCTATATTAATTGATTGATTTATTTGATTAACAGCTGTTAAATAAAAATTAACACGCCCATACACGTTCGATGCCACTGAACGTGTATGGGCGGGCGGGTGGGTCGATACCACTGTACGTGTATGGGCGGGCGGGTGGGTCCCTGTACGTGTATGGGGCGTTGGGTGCTGTAAACAGGTAGGAACGCAAGTAAAGTTGGCCCAGCCTAAAAGTGCGCGTGGCCGAAATAAGAGGTTAATAGAAGTAGGACATGATGGGGTTACTTTTCTGAAAACTTTAGTTAGTACAACTGTGTATAAATTATAAATTATAAATTAAAGTATAAATTAAAAACTACAAGATACATAAAAATTTCTAAATTTGATATTTTAATGTAAATTCAAAGATTGTTAAGATCAGTACCCTTCATTATTATTATTAGTTTTTATTTATTTATTTTATTTTATTTGTTGTGGCTTCTAATGTTACGATATTTAGTTTAGCAACATGGAGACACTTGTAAACGTACTGCTAATTCATGCTATTCATAGTGGTTAGAAAAAATCAGAAATGCTCTTGCGCACCACCAGTGGTACGCATACCACCATTTGGGAAACACTGTTTAAGAGGGTTAAATAAGATTAAAATGTTCGTAAAAATCTACGCTGTTTAAATGAATTTGGATTATATACAGTAATCATACTGCTCTCAATTAATAAAAATGTCTAATTTGGTAAAGATAGGAACACGATTCCTTGATAGACAGCAATTTCTTTTAAATATTTATGTTAACATTTACTATAGAAACAAAAACTGTCCGCCCATATGAGTCCTGTGAAGATGATTTTCCTGTCCTATGATATTAGTTCTTGTTCTGTCTTCACAGATAGTGCCAACATTTTTTTCTCTTCGTACCTCTCTCCGTCTCTCTCCGGCACATAGTGAAACGACTAACAGCTGAGCTAAAAGTATGAAAAACTGTTTTCCGAGCGCTTTTTTAAAACTAATCACCGTTAGATAGCAGCACAGTCGTGCACAGTGGCATAACGTACACCCCCCAGCCCACCCATTTTGGGGGGAGGGCGCGGAATCTGGCAGCCCGGGTGGTGATTTGTTACGCTACACTTATTTAAAGAGATCTTACTTACGTTTTCAGTAAGATGGTGCGCACATTTGTTGCTTATAACTGTAACAGATGTGATTTGTTGCTTATTAAAATCTGTGAAGAATTAAGCCATATCGTTTTAAGCGGCCCATACACTTCCGGTGCAATAAGACAGGGGCGTTGCGACTCGGCATTCGGAGCGATGTGTATGATGTCGACTCGTGGGTGGAGTCGAGCATACGCCGAGAAATGTCTGGGCGCTTGGCTTTACAACGTGTTGACAATATTGGTGGTCGCTGCAGCTCCGAATTTGGCTAGAGACAAGAAGTGATAATAAAGAACTTCCTGCCGCAAACAGCCCCACGGTACGCTGAAGGTGTTTTTTACCTAGTTTATTTTTGTTGTCTCTCAATTATTTAATAAAATATTTTCATTGACAAAGTGTATATGTTTTTTATTTTCGTAAATTTTTCTCATTTGACTTGTTATTAATACATTTTTATTTATTGTATTAATACATTAATTAGTGATGTCTAAAGAACTTTCAATGACCACTGAAATATACTTGGTTTATTTAACGAAGAGTCAGGTTTTTAATCTTTTTTTGTATCTTATAGAATCTATTTTTATCTTACCGTTTTCTGGGTGTTCATAAAAAACCCTTCAAGACTTTATTTTAAAAGTATACAGTTTAAAAAAAACCTACAAAATACACAAACATTGCTACACAAAAACCTACAAAAAAATCTATGGGATTGAAGAAACAGCTTAAGAAGTTTTCTTTCATATTTCAAATCGTTATCCAAATAAAAATCCTTGAAGCTATTAATGTAGCATCAAAAAACCTTCAACAGGAAGGGTATGATCTATTTCAGGCAGCTTTACAGTTAGAGAGGGCAAAAGAAAAACTAATCAATATGAAAAATAACTTTGAAGAAATAAAAGCCTCTGCCATTACACTTTCAGAGACATGGGGAGTCATCCCCCAGTTTGATGAAAAAAGAAACAGAAAAGTTAAAAAGCACTTTGATGAGCTTTGCCAAGATGAACGACTATTGGACGGTGAAAAAAACTTCAAAGTGTGTGTTTTTTGTGCAACTCTTGACATAGTTATTTTTCAGTTGAACTTCAGATTTGAAGCCATGTCTGAAATCAGCCAACTGTTCTCAGTGCTGTCCCCAACATTTTTGTTACAAGCAGAAGACGCAAAAATCACAAAACAAGTAAAAATCCTAGTAGATAAGTACGAAGATGATTTAAGTGTCGACCTTTGTTCTCAATTAAAGGCCTTTACAGGAGCTCTAAGGCCAGATATTGAGAAGTTGTCATCGATCCGGCAATTAGCAGAACTGTTGTTTTTGGACAATTACTGGATGACATCAAACTTCCGGACTTAAGCACAGCGTTTCTTCTCTTACTGACTTTACCGGTGACAGTCGCGAGTGCTGAGCGATCTTTCTCCAAGTTAAAATTATTTTAGAAATGCCATAACCCAAGAAAGACTTAGCAGCCTCACGTTACTAAGCATTGAAAACGAAAGAGCAAAAAAGGTGAATTTCGATGAAGTGATAAGGGTATTTGCTGCTATGAAAGCTAGAAGGCAGAAGAAACTGTTGTAGCATCAGGCCATCGTCTTACAAATATTATCTACGGTATCCAGTGGTTGAGGACATTATGGACATAGGTTTAGATCAAATAATTTCAACAGTTCAGCCACTTCATGTTTATAGAGGAAGATATACTTTTCCCTTTAACATTAGCGATTAGGTTAGGTCACAGAACACTAAGTAAGGTTTGTCTTGACCAAATAGTAATGATTTGTGACCTTGTAACAGTAAATAAATTGTTTTTTAGTTGCTGAATGTTTATTTCTTCTTATTTCCATTATTTTATGTGTCTCAAGTTACCCTGACGGTACAGAAAAAGGGATATCCATTGGATTAGCACTGCTGTCTCAAGTTACCTCAACAAAGGGGGTAACTTGAGACAGGGAGTTTTTTCATTATTATTATTGAGTTCTAAATTTTAGAAATGAAACTCATATTTAATCATAAAGTAGACATAAGGACTCAAGTTTTGAGCATAAAGCTTTTAAAAATATATCCACAGCATTTGACTTAAAGTGATTTGAAACTGTAAACTGTCTCAAGTTACCCCGGTTTACGGTATTCCTCCACCACGACTGTGTAAGATGGAAACGACATCCTGTAAACAAAATTAATCTTTCAAAACTAAGCAAATTTTGAACTTCATGTAATAAAATGGGAATCCGCCTTGCAAAATGTAAAGGTGGCATTGGAATAAAGGCCCATCATAATGCATATTAAAATATTCATTAGAATGTGTCAAAAATATTTGACATTTTGAAATAAACCCTATATTAGCACATTTTACCTTAAATGTTGGTATCTGGTCGATAACTATTTAAAAAACGAGATTAAAAGTTTTCTTATGGCAATTTAACATGGTAAAATATCAACTTTATATTCCTGTGACCAGTTTACTTAAGGTTTCCACTGAACCCACTGTTTCCACGTGATTTTTTTTAAATGATATCAACAGACAAAATTTAATTTTTAAATTATTTCCTGAATACAAAAATATATCCTTAATTGTTCCCCTATTTGGAGAATTACCCATACAGGGTGGCTGGTCATCAGTGTTACAAAACTTTTTTGGTGAAAATACTAAGTAAATGTGACAAAAAAATATTTTTCCAAAAATTTACTTAGTTATTGAATTTATAAGTTATTTCCGAAAATCAGTGTAGTTTCACTTACCTCAATTTTCACTACTACCAATATGTTTTTCTGCAGTTTTTATAACATTTTTGGTATCTACATAAAATTTCTTTTAGAAATAATCCAAATTATAACTTCTCAATTGCATTTTATTAACTTTAACTGCCTGTAAAAGTAAAAAAGCAATAACTAATAAAATACTAACAAAACAAGTGTACAGAAATTTTTTTATAAACACCTTCCGACACTGTCAAATATTATTAAAAACTTTACCTTTTAATAAGCTTTAAAATGGTATACTACAACCTAGTGTTTAAGATTCTCATACATGAAAAATTCTATGTTTAGTGCAGAAAAGCATGGTGCTCCTACAAAATTGTTATAAATTAGCCAAATTAACTATAATAAACGTTAAATTTTTACAAACAACCTCTTTACTTTATTTTGTGTTAAAATTGTTTTCAATTTTTCCTCCAAACACGCTCATGCTTTTTTTCCTTTTCTAGTGTTTAAAATTTCAGTTGCCAGACCTTTATTTCTATTCAAAATCTACTACAGCTTATCTCTTACAATAAGCTAAGATTTCGATGTCTAATTCCTGTTTTATCAATCTCTAGGCAGTCTTATTACTAAAAGAAGATAAACTGTATTGACTTAAGTTCTGGTCAGTCAGAGCCGGGGAATCAAGCTATTAAAATGTATTTTTATAATCAGCTTAAAATGCACTTTATTTATGGATTCTGTAACGGAAATTCTAGAGTGGCCCAGAGGGAATGTGAATTTCGGTATCCTGGTCGTGTGATTATAACAAGTACACAAGTTTTTACAAGAGTCCACCAACGCCTATTAGAAACAGTATCGGTTAAAAAAAATTAAAAAAGTACAGTATGTAGGTCCAAATATTGATGTTTTTGCCGAAGAAGACCTTGTAGCACGGGTTGAATAAAATCCAGAAGTGAGCACCAGACGACTTTCAAGTTATACTCTCATTTCTCGCTGGAATTTTTTATGTTTTCAACTAGTTCCACCCGTATCATTTTACCCTAGTGCAGACTCTTGAGGAAAATTATCACGAAGCTAGAGTTGTGTTTTGCCGCTGGCTTTTAAACGAAAATATTTGTACAGTATCACTTTTTAAAGAAAATATTATGAACCGATGATGCACGCTTTACTAGAGAAGGGGTGTTCAAATAACATAACATGCATTTGTGGGCAACTTAAAATCTAAAAGCGATGAATCTTCTTTCCAGCACCGATTTAGCATAAATGTGTGGACTGGAGTAAATGGTAATGTCTTTCTTGGATCCCATATCATTGAAGGAAACTTTACAGGACTAAAATATTTAGATTTCTTACAGCACAACTTGCCTCAACTTTTGGATGACTTAAAACAAGAGCAGAGAGACAATCTCATTTTCCAGCATGACGGGTCACCTTCATATTTTGAACATACGTCCGTGAGTGGTTAACAGAAAATTATCCTACTTGGATTAGACGTAGGGGTAGTGTGGCTTGGCCACCTATCACTAGATCTAAACCCCTTGGATTTTCCTCTGGGGGTATATGAAGAGCGAAGTCTACATATACCCCCAACTGACTGACGTATAACTGACATAAGTTACCTTCAACCTTTACTGGCGGACCCCGTTGTATGAGAGGACTCAGGATGCTATGACATACGTCCGTCGCTACGGTCGACCAGATTTGTTCTTAATAACTATTATCAGATGGAAAATTATTGCAAAAGGTCATTTTAGCTTGTGCAGCGGGTGCAGCGGGTCCTTAGTATTAATAAAACACCAAATTATGTCGGGCAAAGCCGACGGGGAACAGCTAGTCACTTATAAATTCAATAACTACATACATTTTTGAGTTGTAATTTTGAAAAAATCATTTTCTTGTCACATTTACTTAGTATTTTCACCAAAAATGTTTTGTAACACTGATGACCAGCCACCCTGTATAATCAGTATTTCCTGTACAAAATAATAAAATATAAAATATTCTGAGTAACATACCTGTGATTTTTGAAGTAGGCCACACGTCATGAACAGCGTTGTGAATTGCCTGCTCGAAATCTACGATGAAGGTTTCAGGTGAAAACTCTTCTCCATTTTCCTGACACAGCTCCAATAATTTTCTAAACATCGCTGAGTACGTTTCTGTTTTTTTGTCTGGTAGCAAACAAAACACTAGCGGGACATAATTTCCATTTTGTACAATGTGCAATGTGAACATCTGTGTGAAGAATTTGGCACAGTAGGAAAATGTCCCGTCCATGAAAATTGATTTGCATTTTGTTAGGTAAGAGAGATTTTTCTTCGTCGAAAAAATCACGATGTTCGAGTTTTTATCATTAAACAAGAGCATATTTTCATTTTCATTGCTTACAATATTGAAACATTCCAATGCGTCGTGGCAATCTTCCCTATTTTTTGGTAATGGTGGATACTGCTGTCTTTTTTTCATGTAGAAATTCTTTTTTATGCAGCGCAGATCACTCCGAGTCAAACTTTGCTGCAATTCCTGGGGAGCGTCTATTATTGCTTTTCTTATGATCTTCGCTGGCGTGGCTGATAATTCACTTCCCGCTTTTCTCTTTACGCTGTTTGAAACAAACTGTCTGGCCAGTGTTTCGCATTCATCGTGGTTATGGTCTCCAACGGGCATCACATCATTCGTTGCATCAACATATAATTTGGCGACACACTTCCTCTTTACGCACCTCCACTTCTGTCCTTGTTTGGTTAAATCACTCTTGTAAAATTTTTGATTATTAAAAACTAACAATTCCCGCCCCTTCTCACTTAGCATCACTCGCGTTCCCGACACAATCTCAGTCATTCTGCTGAAAAATATGACAACCGACTGAAGTGGATACGCTGGATCAGAGGGTGGTAGGTTACCAACCGACTCATGACTCATGTCATAACAAAGGGTGTGGAATTTGGCACGGTCAGCTTGGGGTTACTGTACTAGGAATCCGGCCTGGTTGGACTTTCCCGGCTCATGTCATAAACAAGGGCCTCTGGTGCAATTGGAACACCCCCCAAAAGGGGCTCCGGTGCATCTGGACACATCAGTTTGGGGCCGATCCCTGACCCCGGTGCAATTGGAAATCTCCCGCCGGATCGATGACAACTTCTCAATATCTGGCTTTAGAGCTCCTGTAGAGGCCTTTAATTGAGAACAAAGGTCGACACTTAAATCATCTTCGTACTTATCTACTAGGATTTTTACTTGTTTTGTGATTTTTGCGTCTTCTGCTTGTAACAAAAATGTTGGGGACAGCACTGAGAACAGTTGGCTGATTTCAGACATGGCTTCAAATCTGAAGTTCAACTGAAAAATAACTATGTCAAGAGTTGCACAAAAAACACACACTTTGAAGTTTTTTCACCGTCCAATAGTCGTTCATCTTGGCAAAGCTCATCAAAGTGCTTTTTAACTTTTCTGTTTCTTTTTTCATCAAACTGGGGGATGACTCCTCATGTCTCTGAAAGTGTAATGGCAGAGGCTTTTATTTCTTCAAAGTTATTTTTCATATTGATTAGTTTTTCTTTTGCCCTCTCTAACTGTAAAGCTGCCTAAAATAGATCATACCCTTCCTGTTGAAGGTTTTTTGATGCTACATTAATAGCTTCAAGGATTTTTATTTGGATAACGATTTGAAATATGAAAGAAAACTTCTCAAGCTGTTTCTTCAATCCCATAGATTTTTTTTGTAGGTTTTTGTGTAGCAATTTTTGTGTATTTTGTAGGTTTTTTTTTAAACTGTATACTTTTAAAATAAAGTCTTGAAGGGTTTTTTATGAACACCCAGAAAACGGTAAGATAAAAATAGATTCTATAAGATACAAAAAAAGATTAAAAACCTGACTCTTCGTTAAATAAACCAAGTATATTTCAGTGGTCATTGAAAGTTCTTTAGACATCACTAATTAATGTATTAATACAATAAATAAAAATGTATTAATAACAAGTCAAATGAGAAAAATTTACGAAAATAAAAAACATATACACTTTGTCAATGAAAATATTTTATTAAATAATTGAGAGACAACAAAAATAAACTAGGTAAAAAACACCTTCAGCGTACCGTGGGGCTGTTTGCGGCAGGAAGTTCTTTATTATCACTTCTTGTCTCTAGCCAAATTCGGAGCTGCAGCGACCACCAATATTGTCAACACGTTGTAAAGCCAAGCGCCCAGACATTTCTCGGCGTATGCTCGACTCCACCCACGAGTCGACATCATACACATCGCTCCGAATGCCGAGTCGCAACGCCCCTGTCTTATTGCACCGGAAGTGTATGGGCCGCTTAAAACGATATGGCTTAATTCTTCACAGATTTTAATAAGCAACAAATCACATCTGTTACAGTTATAAGCAACAAATGTGCGCACCATATAACTGAAAACGTAAGTAAGATCTCTTTAAATAAGTGTAGCGTAACAAATCACCACCCGGGCTGCCAGATTCCGCCCCCCCCCCCCAATGGGTGGGCTGGGGGATGTACATTATGCCACTGTGCACGACTGTGCTGCTATCTAACGGTGATTAGTTTTAAAAAAGCGCTCGGAAAACAGTTTTTCATACTTTTAGCTCAGCTGTTAGTCGTTTCACTATGTGCCGGAGAGACACAGAGAGAGGTACGAAGAGAAAAAAATGTTGGCACTATCTGTGAAGACAGAACAAGAACTAATATCATAGGACAGGAAAATCATCTTCACAGGACTCATATGGGCGGACAGTTTTTGTTTCTATAGTAAATGTTAACATAAATATTTAAAAGAAATTGCTGTCTATCAAGGAATCGTGTTCCTATCTTTACCAAATTAGACTTTTTTTATTAATTGAGAGCAGTATGATTACTGTATATAATCCAAATTCATTTAAACAGCGTAGATTTTTACGAACATTTTAATCTTATTTAACCCTCTTAAACAGTGTTTCCCAAATGGTGGTATGCGTACCACTGGTGGTGCGCAAGAGCATTTCTAATTTTTTCTAACCACTATGAATAAAGACCCATACTAAAGACGATGTAAAGGCCGTCTTTACAAACATTTGGGATCTTTTCCGTTAATTTACTACCACTCTTTTTTGTTTCTGTTAATTCACTGCCGCCTGATAAATATTCTATTGCTAAAAAAACTGTTCCAAAATAATTTTTACGTCCACTGTTGTATTCTTTATCCGCTATGAATCCGATATCGCTGGCCTTATCGCTTTCCAAGAACTTACACGTGGAGAGCACATTCGGCGGTAAGTCAATCATTGGATTTACCAGTTTGTAATCAACTTTAGTAACCTAACCGTAATTGTGATAAAAAATAGTGGAAGTGAAGTCACGGAAAAATAGTGTTAGTGAACTAACGGAAAAGTGCCAACATTCGGTCAAATTAGGTCACTCGATGCAGGAATTACTTATCGGACCGCACCTATTAGTTTAAGTGCACGACTGAGTCTACAGTTATGAAAATTGTACTATACATCATGTGCTGTTTTACATTGCAGTGGCAATAACTATAACCATATACCGTCTATTATACACTATAACCACCCCACTTCTAATACAATGTTTGATTGTCGACTAGGTTACAACTCATTTGATACACCGTACATTTTATACATTATTTATAGTTGAGTTGCTCATAAATTACATTGTTAAAAAGGACCTGTTATGGCTTTAGGCTAGTTTGAGAGTGTGTAGTGGTAGTATGTATCACCAGCATCTCTTCAGTTTTGTTGTTACATTCCAAATCCAAATTCACTAGCATCTAAATAATGTAACACTCTAACAAAATAATGTTGAGAGTAATAACATTCTACTATAATCTACATACATATAAAACAACACGGTATCAGCAATAGAAGCATATACATTCTATTATACCTACCTAGTATATTATAAGGTCTATCCGTATAATAAAACCTTCTTATAATAGAGGATCTATGCTATCAGTAAAAAAGTACCAAGTCAAAGCCAAGTAAAATAAAACACTAAGACAGCCGTGAAGTTACGGAATTGGAAAAAACAAAAACGTGTGGGAAATTTATACAAACACAAAGTAAGGTTAGCTTAATTATCTGTTATGTTGATGACAATGTGACTAATGTGAGTTCAGCTGCGCTCTGTTCAGTGTTTCTTTGCTTGGTTTCCTGTTGACTGGAGTTACTTGTTTGTTACTACGACAGCAATTATTTACAAACACAAACTTGTAATCAAAGTGTTTATACACCGTCGGTATAATTCATTACACCGATTATAACAATATGTTCTTCCTTACCATCTGTCACGGTGAATACCTGTCTTTGTCTTTACTCAAATAGAATGGAAGTCCTGAAGAGAAATTACTAACTAGATAGCTGTCTAAAAGGAAAGATAAATGTGCAATGGTAAGCTTCCAAAATCCAAGAACAGTCATTAGGTTGCAATTATTTTATGGATAACATTCGTTAACAAGATTAAGATATTTAGTAGTCTATTAGTATATTTATTAAGTTTTATTACTGCTAATTTTCCCATAAAAGAAAAATGGAATTGTTCCCCATAGACGGTATAGAAATTGGCAGTTTTCAGAACGCCTACTTCAGAAAACTGTCTACACCTAACCTCAAAAGTAAAGAAACATTACCTTTTATTTTGAGGTTAGCGGTAATTATGGAAAAGAAAACATCATGCTTTTTTACAGTTTTTTTTTCTCAAAATCCTTATAAAATGGGCTTACTATGAAAAGTTTATAATATAGGCAGGCCTCTTTCTAGCCTAGTGGTTATCAATTCTGCTTCCAATGTAGAGGGTCACAGTTTCAAATCCTGGAGGGTCCACTTAAATTTGTCATAAGGGTTTGGGCCGTTGTCCCTCAACAACATATGAATGTAATGTTAAAAATGCCACTGGTGTAGAAACTAAAATAAAAATGTAGCTAGCCTAGTGTATACAGTATCCAGCAATTTCCTTGAAACCAAACAAAAAATATTGATTAATTTGTTTGAAATGGGCTAAGAATTGGCTATATTGTCATGAGATTTGCTTTTTATTCTGCAGAAATCATGTATTTTACCCTAAAATTCGAAAAACCAACCTCAAATTTTAGTAGCCTATTCTGACATATTTTCGTTGATTTAGATTATATTTTAATCATCTTTTTTATATTTTAATGGGTATTTATACAGTTTCTTGCACACTAATAAAATTGGAAAATTTTCCTTGAAAAAGGGTTAATTATACACTTTCTAGACGCTACTGAAAATGCAGTTTCTTGTTGTAACAGCACTTGGTGAAATATGAGTTAATATTTCTTGAGGAGGTTGATTTTAGCTGCAGAAACTCATTTTTTATACAATACCCTAGTGAAAACACCAACTTTTTGAAAAAATTAGAATTTTTCAACTTATTTTTTTCATTTAAGGCGTACTTGTTTTTTAATGCTAAACAAGATTATACAAATGGTTTTTTTAATAAAATACATTTTTTGGGCCGAAAAATACACTTTTTACTTACCTAACAAACTTATCCTAATAGTCTATATACTCAACAAAAATTCATAATTTTCATTAAATTCGGGTGCATGGCCTCCGTGACGGCCTGCTGGCCATCACCCTGGCAGAGATGCATTTGAATTTATTTTTTGGCCAGAAATGGCCATTTATTAACAGTTCAATAGCCAGGGAAATTAAGGGACCTACAGCTTTACATGTAATCTGAACCACATAGCATTAGTCTGATTTTCATGTAATTGACTAGCCTGACACTCAGTTCTCTCCTACACAACATCTGGAGACTGACTACAACCCAACATGGAGACCTCAGACTTCTCTTGTTGTGTCCATCTTAGTAGCAGCCATTGAGGGGACTCCAGGTTGGTATTAAGAGGAACGAGCATAGGACCTGTTGTCTACAATCTTACAATCTCCTTGAAACTCTGTTGATAAGTAGCTGGGTTACAGCTTTACACCACTAGTGCTGACCACTTCTGAAGATGATAGTGAAGACGTTCCTCTCATGAATTTTGTGGGCCTAGATCATTTTATTTATTGTAATTTTTGACCATCACTTAGGTTTATATTATCAAAGTATGTTTGGTTGTTTCCAAGCTTCTCAACTTGAAATGAAATTGCCTGTTTTAAAAGTGGTTCTTAAACGATTAGAAGACATGAACTCAATTGATTTCTGTAGCAAGCCAAAAACAATTTATATAAAAAAGGTAAGCCTACGGTAATATATGAAACGTTTTAAATGTTTGGTATATTTATAGATAGTAAATTAATATGGCAGAAACTTATTGATCAAATTTCTGGCAAACTTCTACAGAGTAATACTATTGTTACACACAGATAGATTTATCATCCTATATTAGATGTTCTGTCTCAATTATCAGCTGTTTAACACGTTCATTGCTGAAATCGCCCAACAATGTGCATGCCCGAGGCTGAAATATAATAAATTTTTATTTACCTTATAAATAGTCCCATTGTAGCCAGAGTAGTGTCAGAAGGTGTCCAGGTGTGGAATTAGGCCAATTCATTGACGTCATTTCCGGTGCGTTGATCAACGTTCTCAGCCTGGGGCGCCGGTAAGCGTTACTCAGCTGGCGATTGTTGACAATTTTGTACAGTCCCATCATTGATAATTGCATAACAGAATAAATAAACAGATTTACAACAACAAAAAAACTTCTTCTGTGGAAAAAATAATGTTTAGTCACGATAATAATAAGTTCGCGCACAATGTTATTGAATGGCATGAGAATGTACAGTTAGTCCTAATAATGTATGGTAATATAAAAAATGGGTAATACTAAAAATAAAAAAAAACTATTTACAACACTTCCGACCGCCATTGTTATACTATAATTCACTCATGAATGTCCTCGTGGAACTTGTCGAAACAACAAAGTTCGCAGAGGCCAGGTTGATCTGGACATACCGCACAAATGTAAGTAGTCAACTTGCGATAGCCTTCTTTTGTGCAAACTCGACAAGCCTTTTGCGCAGTGTGGCCATTTGATTTTCTCTTTTCATTCTTATATAGTCTGTGTATACTATTTCTCGTAGGAGTCATCATAATTGGGGCTGGTGGGGGGGGGGAAGCAGTTTCTCAATAACTTTCATCCGGAAATCATATAGCTTCTGGTCAATCCATTTCAAATCACCCAATAAAAATAAAATTAGTTGCTCAACATTTCTAATTTGCCTAGTTTTCTTATTATGAGTTCCCTATGGGTAGACAATAACAAAACACTATTTGAAAAAATTTTACAAGCCATAGTTTTTCCTGGTGGCCATTCTTAAAATGGCGGTATTGCAGATTTTAGTAAAATACGCGGTTTGCGAAAAGTTTAATTGCCAAGCTATTTTTAAAGATATCAGAATAATCCAAAAACCAGTGTGTTCAGCATAAAATGAACTTCAATTTGACATTATAATAATGTTTCTTTTGTGCAAGAAAGTCAGTCAAACTTGTTCTGGAAAATCTCGGAAGAAAATCATCAATTGTTACTTTTTAAGACCATAAAAGTTTAAGAAGGAAAAGAGACTCACTACTAATATTTTATTTCTTTGTTGAAAACTAATATAACTACCTACTGAAAAAGTTTTAGCCCTGAGAATGCTCTCCTTTTTTTCTAGAGCTTTTCAAAAATGGCCGAAAGCCTAATAATGTCAATTTTCTAGGGTTAATAACTAAAAAGGGACTGAATGAAAATAAATGAAAATTTTACAGAATGTTCTTTATACAAATAGAAATATCTCATAAAAAAATTATGACTGAGACTTAACTACATTTAGAGATATACAGCATTGAATTTCAGTTAAAAGCGCTACCCTTTTTCTAGTGTGTGCGTGCCAAGTTAGCAAATAAGGGCTTGTTTAATTCATTATGTTAACAATAAACTTACATTTAATGCTCAAAACATTATATTCCTTATTTAAACCTACCTAGGATTTACAATTAAAATTATTTAAAACCAGAAAAATAATGGTATAAATAAATAATACTCATAACCACAAAATAGCACTTGCGCAATTTTGGAAAAATAATTTGCTTAGATCTATTATGCTGTCAAAATGTATATGCATTTTAAATTATGTTCTAAAATATAATATTATTAAATACATTTTATAAAATACATGATGTATAAATATATGTTAGTACCGGAGGAATATTTTAAAATAGTTACTCATAATCTTACACAATTGGTATCATGTTGCAACAAGTCAATGAGAGTTTTGCAGGGATTGAGGTGTAGACAACTGCAACTGTCAATACAGCCTGTCTGTACTTGCATGTCCCTGCAAGTGGTGACATGAACGGGGGGGTTCATTTGAATTCAATGAATGACATTCAATGCTTGGACATAGATGAAGCTCAGTTGGTGATAGTTCTTTGACTAGTGATCATTTCCTGTCAGTGTCAGGGTGCATAAGCAGAAAAGGTTAATTCTTCTCTCACTGAATGAACTCTATAGCCTCTATAAACAGAAATACCCTGATCACAAGATTGGTCGCTCTATGTTTTGCGCCCTGCGACCAAAGTGGTGCGTACTTCCGGGTTCATCAGGTACACATAGTGTGTGTGTTTGTAAGCACCACCAAGCGCAAGCTTATGATTGAAGGAGCGAAGCTGAATGCCAATTATAAAGACCTTATATCTATCATGGTTTGTGACATTGAGAATGAAAAATGCATGCTCGACTCTTGTGAAAAAATGTCCTGGACCAGATACTCTAGTTGATGTCTTAGAAAATGAACTTGAAATCTTACCTGACGAAGTAGTTTTTAAACAATGGGTGCAAACCGATTGAGCTGAGCTCATAACACAGGTAATGCCCAGTGAGGAATTTTTACATTCTCTTGTTGAAAAGCTTGTGCATTTAAAATCCCACCACTTTATCTCAAAAGCTCAAGCTCAATATTTTAAGGAAACAAAAGAAAACCTGACAGAAACTTGTTGTTTAGTGATCGGGGACTTTGCTGAAAACTATACATTTACCGTACAGGATGAAATTCAAAGTTTTCATTGGAATAATACCCAAGCGACTCTCCATCCCTTTGTCATCTACTTCAAAAAACAAGGCAAAGTATGTTGCAAATCTATTTGTGTAGTTAGTGACCACCTTGATCACAATACCACGACTGTGTACACATTTCAACATCACCTAATTAGTGATATAAAGAAGATAAACCCTAATTTTGAAATGGTACCTAATTTACTTTAGCGATGGAGCAAGCAGCCAGTACAAAAATAAGAAAAACTTCATTAATGTCTGCCTACACAAAAATGATTTTGGTTTAAAAGCAGAATGGAATTTCTTTGCCTCATCTCACGGGAAGAATTCTTGCGATGGTATTGGGGGAACCACGAAATGAGAAGTTACATGAGCTTCACTTAAAAGACCTTACACTGAACATATCCTGACTCCACAAGATATGTTCAAATATTGTAGAGAAAATATTACTGGAGTTCAGTATATTTTTGTTCCTTCAGCCGAAATCAAGCAAATGGAAACAAAACTTACCGAGAGATTTGAATGCTGTTTACCAGTGAAAGGAACAAGAAGCTATCACAGATACATCCCCATAAGTGGCAACCAAATAAGATGTTTTGTTACTTCTGCAGGCTCAAACTTTGATGATCATCAAACATCGATAATTTTCCCAAATGTATCATCTTTTACGAGTAATGACTATGTTGCTTGTATTTATGATGACAAGTGGTGGCTTGGTAAAATCGAAGACAAAAATGAAGTCAACAATGATGTATTGGTGCATTTCTTTCACCCATCTGGACCAAAAACTGCCTTCCAGCTTTCCAAAAATGACACTGCCTGGGTGCCTGCTAAGAAAATAGTGCGAAAGGTGACTCCACTGGAACTAACAACCGTGTCTGGTAGGACACATAACATAAATGAGAAACTATGTAATGAAATATCATCTTTATTTAATTCGCTGATGAAAATTGCAACCAACAAGTAATTGAAACCAATGTTTTAAATCTAAATGCACAGAAGAACAATATTATGTGGATACTGTATGCAAGTGTAGTACAAAAATTGTATCGGTAAGTTAAGTTGAAGAATTATAATTCTTACCTATTGTTCTCACTGCATATTTTTATTCAAGAGTAAAAATTAAAAATCTTTGATTATTTGTTGTTAAGTTATATAATGATTAAAAATAAACTAACATAACTTAAACAATGTATTTTAATCCCTTGTTTGCTAACTTGGCACGCACACACGAGAAAAAGGGTAGCGCTTTTAACTGAAATTCAATGCTGTATATCTCTAAATGTAGTTAAGTCTCAGTCATAATTTTTTTATGAGATATTCCTATTTGTATAAAGAACATTCTGTAAAATTTTCATTTATTTTCATTCAGTCCCTTTTTAGTTATTAACCCTAGAAAATTGACATTATTAGGCTTTCGGCCATTTTTGAAAAGCTCTAGAAAAAAAGGAGAGCATTCTCAGGGCTAAAACTTTTTCAGTAGGTAGTTATATTAGTTTTCAACAAAGAAATAAAATATTAGTAGTGAGTCTCTTTTCCTTCTTAAACTTTTATGGTCTTAAAAAGTAACAATTGATGATTTTCTTCCGAGATTTTCCAGAACAAGTTTGACTGACTTTCTTGCACAAAAGAAACATTATTATAATGTCAAACTGAAGTTCATTTTATGCTGAACACACTGGTTTTTGGATTATTTTGATATCTTTAAAAATAGCTTGGCAATTAAACTTTTCGCAAACCGTGTATTTTACTAAAATCTGCAATACCGCCATTTTAAAAATGGCCACCAGGAAAAACTATGGTTTGTAAAATTTTTTCAAATAGTGTTTTGTTATTGTCTACCCATAGGGAACTCATAATAAGAAAACTAGGCAAATTAAAAATGTTGAGCAACTAATTTTATTTTTATTGGGTGATTTGAAATGGATTGACCAGAAGCTATATGATTTCCGGATGAAAGTTATTGAGAAACTGCTTCCCCCCCCACCAGCCCCAATTATGATGACTCCTACGAGAAATAGTATACACAGACTATATAAGAATGAAAAGAGAAACTCAAATGGCCACACTGCGCAAAAGGCTTGTCGAGTTTGCACAAAAGAAGGCTATCGCAAGTTGACTACTTACATTTGTGCGGTATGTCCAGATCAACCTGGTCTCTGCGAACTTTGTTGTTTCGACAAGTTCCACGAGGACATTCATGAGTGAATTATAGTGTAACAATGGCGGTCGGAAGTGTTGTAAATAGTTTTTTTTTATTTTTAGTATTACCCATTTTTTATATTACCATACATTATTAGGACTAACTGTACATTCTCATGCCATTCAATAACATTGTGCGCGAACTTATTATTATCGTGACTAAACATTATTTTTTCCACATAAGAAGTTTTTTTGTTGTTGTAAATCTGTTTATTTATTCTGTTATGCAATTATCAATAATGGGACTGTACACAATTGTCAACAATGCCAGCTGAGTAACGCTTACCGGCACCCCAGGCTGACAACGTTGATCAACGCACCGGAAATGACGTCAATGGAATTGGCCTAATTCCACACCTGGACACCTTCTGACACTACTCTGGCTACAATGGGACTATTTATAAGGTAAATAAAAATTTATTATATTTCAGCCTGGGGCATGCACATTGTTGGGCGATTTCAGCAATGAACGTGTTAAACAGCTGATAATTGAGACAGAACATCTAATATAGGATGATAAATCTATCTGTGTGTAACAATAGTATTACTCTGTAGAAGTTTGCCAGAAATTTGGTCAATAAGTTTCTGCCATATTAATTTACTATCTATAAATATACCAAACATTTAAAACGTTTCATATATTACCGTAGGCTTACCTTTTTTATATAAATTGTTTTTGGCTTGCTACAGAAATCAATTGAGTTCATGTCTTCTAATCGTTTAAGAACCACTTTTAAAACAGGCAATTTCATTTCAAGTTGAGAAGCTTGGAAACAACCAAACATACTTTGATAATATAAACCTAAGTGATGGTCAAAAATTACAATAAATAAAATGATCTAGGCCCACAAAATTCATGAGAGGAACGTCTTCACTATCATCTTCAGAAGTGGTCAGCACTAGTGGTGTAACGCTGTAACCCAGCTACTTATCAACAGAGTTTCAAGGAGATTGTAAGATTGTAGACAACAGGTCCTATGCTCGTTCCTCTTAATACCAACCTGGAGTCCCCTCAATGGCTGCTACTAAGATGGACACAACAAGAGAAGTCTGAGGTCTCCATGTTGGGTTGTAGTCAGTCTCCAGATGTTGTGTAGGAGAGAACTGAGTGTCAGGCTAGTCAATTACATGAAAATCAGACTAATGCTATGTGGTTCAGATTACATGTAAAGCTGTAGGTCCCTTAATTTCCCTGGCTATTGAACTGTTAATAAATGGCCATTTCTGGCCAAAAAATAAATTCAAATGCATCTCTGCCAGGGTGATGGCCAGCAGGCCGTCACGGAGGCCATGCACCCGAATTTAATGAAAATTATGAATTTTTGTTGAGTATATAGACTATTAGGATAAGTTTGTTAGGTAAGTAAAAAGTGTATTTTTCGGCCCAAAAAATGTATTTTATTAAAAAAACCATTTGTATAATCTTGTTTAGCATTAAAAAACAAGTACGCCTTAAATGAAAAAAATAAGTTGAAAAATTCCAATTTTTTCAAAAAGTTGGTGTTTTCACTAGGGTATTGTATAAAAAATGAGTTTCTGCAGCTAAAATCAACCTCCTCAAGAAATATTAACTCATATTTCACCAAGTGCTGTTACAACAAGAAACTGCATTTTCAGTAGCGTCTAGAAAGTGTATAATTAACCCTTTTTCAAGGAAGATTTTCCAATTTTATTAGTGTGCAAGAAACTGTATAAATACCCATTAAAATAAAAAAAAAGATGATTAAAATATAATCTAAATCAACAAAAATATGTCAAAATAGGCTACTAAAATTTGAGGTTGGTTTTTCGAATTTTTGGGTAAAATATGTGATATCTGCAGAATAAAAAGCATAGTTAATTTTTTTTGTCATCAGGGATTAATCCGGATTAAAGAGGGCTGATTAAATGAGTTTGTATTGGAATATATATTTATTTATTAATATGTATTTAGTTTACAGCTTTTGGATAGTATGTAGGCCCTACTGACATTTCTTCAATTAGATCATCAGTGCACTATCATCTGTGTTTCCCAAAATTTACTTTCACAAATGCTTTTTGAACTACATTTAGAGGCTCAAGAATACTTTTATAACAACTATCCCCCATGCTACAACTGCTTAAGATAATAAAGATTGTATAAGCAAAATATACCATTTTTATTTCCTTAACAGTTGAAATTGCTGCAAATCTATATTTCTTTACCTTGTTTGTAATACATGTATACTGAACATGATAAGACCATTTTAATCTACTGTAAATAACTGTTTTTATTTGAGTCAGCTTTCTGGATAATTTCAAATACACAATTAATTGTTACTTCGATTATCATAACAAGTATGCATTACTAGATCATCTAAATTATAGTCTGAGTTTCTAAATAATAGATATTTTCAAGAATTTAGTTTTAGAAATATTTTAGGAGAATATTTTTTTAAACTGTCTACGCCTGTGGTATTTTAAATTTAAACATGATATTCAAACATTGTTGAGGGACAACGTTTCAAACGGACAAACCTCTGTTGGACACTTGAAGCATTGAAAATATCCAAATAATATTTACCAATCATTCATGTGTTTGTGGTACGTCAAACACTTTGTCTTTAAGAATGCACTTTCCAAGAGTGTTGCACATACATTGAATAAATACATTGAATAAAATGGTGCATTTGTGCAGCGCGTTTAGCAGCTGTCCTACGACAGAGCTGTGGAAAGTTTCAGCTCTTCTTGGAATTGAGGGGTGAAGGGTTATATTTTCAACGCTCAACACCGATTTGGCTGGGTAATATTTCCTTCATTTCCACAATTTTACATTAGTTCCTATGTACTTTGTGTTGTGTTCAGTGGTAGCAAAATTGCCAAAATGATGAAACCGAGTAGTCTAGCAACTTGTTTGGATGTCATTTTGGAGATGCCATATTTAAAATTGTCAACCAAGCAGGCAGCACTATACAACCACAAAGAATTCTATAGAATATGCTCCCTTACCAATTCAGTTTGGCAGTTAAAATCAACCGAAATGTAACACACTACAGCCAACACCATGAAAACACTTAAGAGACCCAGGTCGTGCCAATGTCTGTGTTCCGCAATGTGCGATGCCAACCGCAGTACATAAAACCAGCTTTAATGTAATACAGTTTAAACCAGCTGTATTGGTAGAACTAACCAAAATACTGGTACAAAAATTTCTATTACATGAGATATCTATTTGTAAATAATAATTCAATCAAGACAAGGGTAATACTTTATCAGAAAACCCAATTCAAAACAACGTGAATTACCCAGGATAGTCAATCATCCATAGACTGGATTAGTACAAATATTGGTTCAAAATATCTGAACGCCAAAGTAATTCATGCAGGCTTATCAGATCACTCTGCACAAACCTGCACATTATCCATCACCTGGACGCGGCAAAACCCAGTTACACTTCAAAGATGTCTCAAGAAAAGAAATATTGACGATCTAAGACAACTGCTCCAAAATGAGAACTGGGAAGATGTTTTCATGGCGCGTTGTACGGAAGAAGCATTTAGTGCATTCAGCAGAACTGTAACGACAGCTCTAGATACAGCATGTCCAAAGAAGAGGACCAGAATGCAAAAACGAGCCAAACCTAAACACTTTGCTGATCAACAAGCTTTTGAACTAAAGAATCAATATTTACAAGCTCTTCACCAATTTCAATTAACTGGAAGTGACGTCAACAAAAGGGAAGTTGCTCAAATAAAAAAAACTTATGACCTAAGACTTAAAACGCTAAGACAAAGAGCAACAACAGACTATCTTAACAGAACTGAAAACAAATCAAAGGCGATCTGGGATATTATTGGGACTGTTAGAAAAGATAAAAAGAAGACCAACAAAGAAGTAATCCTTAGTGTAGATGGGTCAATGATTACAAAACCAGAAGAAGTAGCACACCACCTTAATACTTTTTTTGTAAATGTAGCACACACCACTCTTAAACAAAAGGATATCCAACCTCAACCTCCCCATAACCACGACTACCCCAGATCCTCAGCCCATCACCAATTTCCAGTCATTAGATACACAAATGAGGAAGAAGTAAAACACCACATAAAAAACTTGCGGCCCAAAACTTCAGCTGGAATAGATGAAATTTCATCAAAGTTATTGAAACACTGCTGTGAAGAACTTGCCTAACCCCTAGCAGAAATTTTCAACAAGTCATTTCACCAGGGAGTATTTCCTTCAGCCTTGAAAATAACCAAAGTATTCCCATTGCTAAAAAAAGGAAATGCTTTGGTACCAAGCAATTATAGACCAATATCGCTAGTATCAACTTTTTCGAAACTATGTGAAAAACTTGTGCTGAAAAGGCTACTGGAACACTGTGCGCATTATAACCTCTTGACAGATCGCCAAAATGGCTTCACCAAAGGAAAATCTACCACGTCAGCAATGATAAAACTCATAGAAAACATCATTGACCATCTAGAAGCAGGCGAACACTCAACAGGAGTATTTCTAGATCTAAGTAAAGCATTTGATTGCTTAGGTCATGACCTAATTATTCAAAAACTCGAGCTCCTTGGTGTCACGGGATCAGCAAAAAACTGGTTCAAAAGCTATCTCAATGGGCGCAGCCAATATGTAGAACTAAAACACCTAAACAACGGCATAATCAGTAATATAACATCTAAATCTCTACAAATTAATCGAGGTGTTCCCCAAGGCTCTGTTCTTGGACCAGTACTATTTATTCTTTTCATCAACGACCTGCCACAACATCTAAAAGCCTATTGTGAAACGGTTATGTATGCTGATGACATCACACTTTTACTCAGCAGCCCTTCAGCAGATGATCTAGCTATCAATACATACATTGCACTAAACATGGCCTATCAGTACTGCGACAGGAATGACCTTGTAGCTAACCCATTGAAGACCAGCCAAATTATATTTGGAAGACGGGCGGATCAGACTCCACACATACCAGAACTAGACGTGACTAGCGAAACCACCTTTTTAGGCATAAAACTTGACAGCCAATTAACATGGACCCCTCATCTGGACTATCTTTGTAGCAAGTTGAACACCAGCCTCTATGCTATTAGACGAATAAAATCTATTAGCAACACAGAAGTAGCTCGTACAGCCTATTTTGCAGTCTTTGAGTCTCACTTGAGGTATGGGTTGGTGATTTGGGGTGGCACATCTACTACAAACTTAACAAGACTATTAACACTTCAAAAAAAAGCTATCAGGACTCTCGCTGGACTCCAACCACTTGACAGTTGCAGAGAAGTTTACAAAACCCTTAAAATCCTAACAGTTGTAGCTCTTTACATCCAGGAGTTGGTTTTATACATTGACAAAGAGAACCCAGAAAGACTGCAAGACATTCATAATCACAATACAAGAAATTCAGCAATGTACCCCCTTCCACGACATCATCTCACCTTGTATGAGAAAAAACCGACATATATGGGAAGAAAATTTTACAACTGCCTACCTCCAAATTTAAGATCAAAAACTGGAAACGCATTGAAGACAGCACTGAATACCTGGCTCATGGACCATCCCTTTTACAGCATTGATGAATTTCTACAGAACACATTTTGAAGTATCATAAAATTTAAGCTTTTATCACATTTTACCTTTTTATTAATGACAATTTTGAGTCTTGCTTGTATTCATTGTTATTAATGGGTTTAACTTATTAGTCTTATTGTTGACAAATTTGAATCTTGCTTGTATTCATTGTTTTTGATTTAACAGGTTTAATTTATTAGTTTAGTTAGTTTTATCATTGACGCTGTAACTATTCTTAAGGAATGAGTTAATAAAGATGATTTTGACTTTGACTTAACGAAGAATATAGGAATTACTGTCAAGGAATTGTTTTTTATATTAAAGTTTTGAGATAGTTCTCTTGTTATATATTCTTGCAATTATTAGTTAATTTTTGTTGTTTACATAATACCTGACAATGTTACTTTAACAAAATTCTTGAATAATTAAATCTATACTTGAAAATTTTTCAATAATTGTTTCAGAAAACTATAGATGATTTAGATATTGATCATGGCATTAAAGTAGACACTTTGGAAGCGAATGCAATCAACATGGTAGAAAGATTTGAGGATGAGTATTTTAAATCTTTGACGGAGATTAAAGAAGTAAGTTACAACTTTTTCAGTATTTAAAATTAATTAGTAATTCCTGTCTTGGTCACCTTTAACCTAACCTATTGTTCATTAGGAAGTACTTAGATGCGTTAAATTGATTGTTACTGTACGATGAAACGTAACTACGTCAAAACATTGTTGAATTCTCATAATTCAATGTGTACTATCAAATGTGATGGTATTTTTATAAAAAAACTTCTTATCCCTGAAATATCTTTACAGGGATATAGAATATTTTTGAAAAACTAAAACTTCTCCAAAGCATTATTTTTCAAGAGTAAATTTCCTCGTGAACACATTTTTTTAATACCATAATTTTTTTAACGATCATAAGCTGGAACCTCAGTAATTAACAACAAAAAGAACTTGTCAAAATACATTGTTGTAAGAAGAAGTAAAAATGCTAAATTATAATTATATTCTTACTCATTTAACATATAAATAAAAGTAGGAATTGTTCACATTTGTTATCCAATCAAATAGGCAAATTCTTAGCAAGTATATACAATGTACTTGTATCTGTCAGTCAAGAGGTGAGTAACATCTTGACCGACAGATCAAGAATGGCTTGTGAATATATGGGCAATTATGTTTTTTTAAAGAATTGGGTGTTTTAAGTTATATTTTTGTGTGAATTATGTTATGGTTTGTTCTTTAAAGTGCAAATAACAGTGTGAGTAAATAATTTTTACTTTATTTTGTGTTTTAATTGACGAACAATAATTAAACTCAGTACTTACATGGTCACTCTGATAAACACATGGTTTTGTGGTGAGTTTTATTGTGTTAATGCTTTTTGGACTGAACACTTATATGAAGGTAGTTGGTCACAGAGTGCTAATGAACAATATTCGAATAAACTATGATGCACTTTGTAAAGGATTAATCACTGGATTTTATTTAAAATAGGAAGAGTCACTTATTGATCTTGACTAGTTTGGTGATTTACTGTCTAAAACTGATCTAATTAATCCAGTCAACACACCTGTACAGTACCTTGTCAAGGTCAACCACTGATTACCAGCTGTTTCAACTAAACTGATTGTTTATACATTGCCCAACTGTTATATTTTAATTTTATTTTTTAATCTTGTAACTTCATTTGTAAATATTTTATTTCAATTTGATATAAAAAATATATTGAATTATTATTATGATATAAGCAATACATATATCAAATATTGAAAACAGTCTGTCTGTATGCTGATTTTCTTAATACAACTTTAGTAGACAATAGAGAATGGATTATTCTTTACAATCAAAAAAATTATGTATTCCAAAAGGTTGGAGTAGGGAGGAGGTAGTAAGAAAATGTGGGATTTCTAAAGGAAAAGTGGATATTTATATTAGATCTCTAGGTGGAAAACTTTTTCGTTCGAAGAAGGAATTGGAAAATTACATTGTTGAGAAATGTCTGTCTGTAGACATAAATGCATTTAAATTCGGTACCAGAAAGCAAAACAAAACTAATTGTTCTATGATTTTTAATGACAGTTCCACTCAAGCACTAAATACTACTTCCCTGGATAGTAATAACACCAGTTCTACCCCTTCAAAGCAGTCATCTGAAGAGAGTTTGAATGTTTCCAACAGAAGTGTATATTCAGAAAGTTCAACAGCAGAAAAACCTTCCTTAAATTTTGTTGGGAACCACGTAATTGGTAACCAAACAAATAGCATCTCCACCAATTGTCTCTCCATGTTAAACTTGGACTGGATAAGTGATGAGTCAATTCGTATTTATTTTGAATTGCTATCCACAAAAGTGATTAACAACAATGATATTCATCTAATGAATCCGATCATTGCTCAGGCATTAAAGTGTGTGACGGACACAGATCACATTATCCAACCCCTGACCTAGGAAACAAATCAATAATTGTTATACCAATTAATGACGCCCCAGCCATAGGAAACTCAGGCTCACGCTGGAGTTTATTGGTTTACGTAAAAGTTCTGAATAAGTTTTTGTACTTAGACTCACTGGGAAAATATAACTTTAACCATGAACTTAAGGTTGCCACAGTCTTGAACAGATATTTGAGCAACAGCTATTGAAACTGTAACCATGCCACAACAAGTCAACCAGTTTGACTGTGGAATTTATATACTTATGTTTACTAAAGCTATTATTGAAAATGTCAGCCTGGATAAGCCATGGGAAGTACTTAGTGATAGTTTTCCTATTGTGAACAGCTGCGACCTCCTGACTAAAAGAGCACAGATATCTCTTTTGGTATACAACCACAACGATTTCAGAATCACTTCAAAAGAAACATTAACTGCAATGATGGTAAAACCTAAAAATAAGATTGTAAGTGGTGGTAAACCAGAAGTAGTGTCTGAAGACACTAATCCAAAGAAAAATTCTACGGACATGAACACAAAAAACAAGAATTCTAGGGGATGGACAAAAGTAAAAAGTCAATGTAATAAATTACATTCCAAGGATCATAATTTGGAAATAACTGTCGCTCTGGAAAACCGTTATGATGTTCTTAAAAACTACACTGAGGAGGAGGATGATTCAAACTTACATCCCCAGAATCAACAATGCTTAGCCTCTGGTTTTAATAAAAAAAAAAAAAATATGAAAGCAAACAAAAAATAGTAAAACAAAGATCAGTAAACAAAGCATTTACTAGTTCAAACCCGAAAAAGAATAATAAGCAAAATCAGAATATTGTCATACATAATTTGCAATCTACAATAAACATTACTCTGACAGCATGGGAAGAAACCTGTCAACTGATCTCGAAGACATTGCCACAGCAAATAATAATGGAATTACGGTATTTGGCTTATGTAAACCAGGAGCCCCTCTTAAAGAAGTTGTCTCAAATATCAAACAATCCAGTGTAACTAACAAGAAATTGTGTAATGTGATTATGGGTGGTGCTAATGACACTGCAGATGGTAAAATTGGCCCTATCTTCACTTCTCTTGATACCTGCTTAAAACAACAGTAAAATTCAATAAACTTGATTGCAACAGTGCCTTTCCGCTTTGATATTCCATATTGGCACTATTTTAACAAAAAAATTGAAGAGGCAAATGAATATAGCAAAGAAGTGGTTGCAAGATATGAACATAGTTATCTTATTGATTTAACGAAGCTAAGAAGGTACCACTTCACAAGTCAAGGCTTCCATTCAATAACAGAGGGAAGAAAATTATTGCACATATTATATTCAGCAAAATACAAAACATCGACCAAGTTTGTGGCTTTACACCTTCAAACTCATAGACAATAATTGGATCTGGTGAATCTTCCAAGGAGACAACACAACCCAAGGCTACTGGTTGGGACTATAGTACAACAACAGGCAGAGATGAGCAACACTGAACATCCATGGTATCGTGGCCGCCTCTGAGGACAAGGTCTAATAGTGAAGAGCTAAGTGAAGTGCAAAAAGTCAATAAAGTGATTTGTGATGATTTTTTCACCCAATCCACTTCCCCATCCACAACCCCACTTGTATCTCCTTTTTTAGATCCACCAGATACGCTCAAAAGCAACAAAATTAGACAATATTAAAATATTTCAACAAAATGTTCAACATCTGAAATCAAGAATTGCACCTCTGGAAATTATTTTAAGTGAATTAAATCCTCAAATAGTAATATTAACAGAGCATGATATGAGAGAAGAAGAAATATCACGATTTAATATTAATAACTACCAAATTAATTCGTTTTACTGTAGAAATAATTCAGTTAAAGGAGGTGTTTGATTTTGTCTGGTGGTGATATTGATTGGAGGCAGGTGAAACTGCCTACATCCTTAACAAAAAATTTATTGGAAGAAAAGAAGTTTGAGTTTTGTGCTTCAAGTTTTGTAAAAGATAGTTACAAATTTGTTGTTGTTGGAATTTATAGATCCCCAAGTTCAAATGTTCAAACATTTTTGGATAGGTTAAGTATTTTAATTGTGTTTTTATGCAAAAATTACACTCTTGTAGTAATGGGGAGGGGATATAAATATTGATGTCCTAAAGAATGATAATAGGCATAAATTGTAAATTAAAAAATACATTGATAAGTCATGGTATGACATACTTGGTTGACTTCCCAACCAGAATTACTGAGGATTCTGTTTTCGCCATTGACAATTTCCTAATTAAAATCATTGATCTCCCTCGAATGGCAGTAGAAGGCGTAGTAACGTGCCTTTCTGATCATGATGGTCAAATTTTCACAATTAAACACCCGGTTAAAAAAATTAATAACCCACCAAAAAGACGTGAAATTCGTAAATTTTCCTCTGATAATATACAATTTTTCTCATCTCTATTAAGTAAAGAATCCTGGAAGGAAGTTTACTATGCTCCTGTTGAAGAAAAATATGACACTTTTTATGCTACCTTCAGCTTTTATTTTGAACAGGCTTTCCCAAAAATATGGATCACTGAAATAAGTAAAAAAAACTATAGATAACCAAAGAAATCAAAACTGAGAAAAATGAAATAATCCGTCTTACAAAAGAGCTCAGAAAGAGTAATAATATTGATTTAAAAAATAAAGTTAACCTAAGAAAATATGAGTTTAAAAAAGTATTAAATAAAGCTAAAGTAGATTATTTTGAGAAGAAAATCAATAAATCATCAATATCCAAAAAACTTGTTGGAATATTATTAATTCGGAAGTAGGTGAAAAAAAAACAAGAATAAATTCAAAAATATTGCATTACAGGTTGGGAAGGAAACCGTATTTGATCCAAAACTTGTAACTGAAGTATTTTGCCAATGTAGTAAAAGATAACTGTATGTCTATAAATAGCCCTAATAATAATAATCACAATTTAGATTTAAGATACAACTGTGCAGGAGACAATCAGTTAAAACCCATTTTTATGTTCAAACCAGTAGACAATGATGTGGTGGAAGAAGTAATCAATTCCTTGAAAAGTACATATTCGACTGGATATGACGAAATACCAACCGTGGTGGTCAAGGGAGTAAAAAAAGATATTTGTGGAATTTTATCTCACTTGATAAACTCATCATTTGTCACTGGTTCTTTTCCCTCTAAATTAAAAGTAGCCAAAATAATCCCTTTGCATAAAAAGAAAGATGTAACAGACATAAAGAACTATAGACCCATATCTTTACTACCATCATTATCAAAAATATATGAAAAAATCATGTTTTATTAGCTAACTGAATACTTGGAAAAATTTAATTTAATTGAGGATATTCAACACGGGTTCAGATCGGGAAGATCAGTATTAACAGCTGTTGTTTTGTTGTAGAACATACTGGGGCCAGTCTTGTTCATTTTATTCACGAATGACATCTCCTCACTTGTACAAAACCATAGTACACCGCTTATGTATGCCGATGATACAGTGTTACTGCTAGGCAGTAAAAATCTAAATACTATAGCAACAAATGCTACCACAGCTTTAAACACAGCTATCAACTATTGAAAGCAGAACAGCTTAGTTATAAACCAATCAAAGACAAAACAGCATATAGCACCACCTTGGCATCACACTCGACGAACATCTAACTTGGACACCTCATGTGGATAACCTCTGTAAGAAATTAAGCACAGGAATCTATGTCATAAGAAGAATCAAGACCATTAGTGACCTCAACACTGCCAAAATAGCCTACTACTCTCTTTTTGAAACACATCTCCGATATGGGCTACTGGTCTGGGGCAACTCATCCAAGACAAATGTGCAACGTATACTTATTCAACAGAAGAGAGCTATAAGGACACTTTGTGATCTATCACCCAGAGAATCCTGCAGGGAAAAGTTCGAGCTCAAAATCCTAACTATCGTGAATCTGTACATACTCGAAACTATAACATATGCTAGGACAAAGACTCTGAACCCTCTCAAAACTGGATCACAACTGCACACATACAACACCCGACATGTAACGAACTACTGCCTCCCTGTACACCGCCTGACTAAATATGAAGAGAAGCCAAGCTATAGAGGATCCAAGCTTTGGAACCATCTTCCAGCAGCAGTGAAGGGAACAGACGACCAACACCTGAGACAACGGCTTTGCCACTGGCTTAAAGAACATCCCTTTTATTCTCTTGATGAGTTTTTTGTTCTTGTTTCAAATAATTTTTAATCACTTGACTTATTGACAGTGTTATATTAATTTATGAAACTATTCCACATGTTATATTTGACGAAAAACTGTTCTTGAAGAATATGTTAGTAAAGAATATTGTCTTGTCTATTGTCTTGTCTTGTTTCCTATATTGAATCTATAATTGAATCTGTAGATCAAGGAAAACACACAACTGGCATTTTTATGGACTTGTCAAAAGCCTTTGACAGTGTCAAATATTTTATTCTAATACAAAAACTGAAAGCTCTCAGTATAGCAAAACATCCTTTGAATTGGTTTCAATAATTTCTTTCTAACCGAAGGCAATACATAGAAATAACTAATTTAAATTCAAACAATAAAATAATCAAATATTTGTCGGAACTTCAGGCAGTCAAATTTGGAGTTCCATTGGGGTCAATTTTGGGCCCCTTGCTATTTATATGTTATTTGAAAAATGTTGATAATGTCCTTTTGCATAAACCAAACAGTAAATTATGTCTATGCTGACGATTCGAATTTGCAAATTACATCAAACACACTAGAAGAAGCTGAAACATTCTGCTCCCAAGAGCTGGTAAATATTAGTAATTATTTGAAAGAACATAATTTAATAATTAATATAGAAAAAACTAATTGTATACAATTTAAAACAGCCCACAACAAAAATCTAAAAGAACCAGTGATAGTGATCAGTTCTCAGATTGTTGAAAATAAAACTAACACCCACTTTCTTGGTTTAAAATTAGATCAAAATTTGAATTGGAATGACCACATTAACAAAATTTTAACTAAAATTAATTCAGGAATCTATGCTCTGCATAAAATGTCGTTTTATTGTGGTGAATCAACATTGAGAAATATATATTTTGCTTACGTACATTCACATATCTCTTTTGGAATATGTCTTTTCGGAGCAACTAAAAAGGATAATATGGACAAAATTCTAAAACAGCAAAAAAGAGCAATCAGAATTATACTAAATTTGAAACACAATGAATCAGCCAAAGAACATTTTAAAACTCTAAAAATATTAACAGTTTACGGACAGTATATATTAGATGCAATATTAACAACAAAAAACAAAGAAATAAAAACAAATTTGTCTCATCCTAGTCATTGTTATAATACAAGACATAAGGATGAAATTGTAACAAACCGTCATAAAACACAGATTTTTAAAAAGCGCCCAACATATATGGGGAGGAAATTTTTAGATAATATTCCTAAAGATTTAAGACAAGAAAAGATGCAACCAAATTTAAAAAGCAATTACAAGAATTTCTGATAAATAAAGCTTTCTACTCTTTGGACGAATTCTTCCACTACTCCTAAAATTCAAAATGAGCCATGTTAACTTCACCTTTATGGCTCTTAAAGCGTACTTAAACTGTTTAGGTACTAGTATGTAACTTAGTATAATTAGTTAGTAGTATATAATGGCACTATTCAAATGTACTTTTTTTTATTTATTTTATTTTTTTTTTTTATTTTATTGCGTTGTAACAATTTTAACATGTCATGCAATCGTCAATATTATATACAGAAATATTTAAAATGTGTTAAAAATTCTAAAACTAAACAACAAATGGTCATTCACCCCACATTCATATACATTACTACTACATTACTAACATTCATACAGCCACAATCACACTGCCTTCCTGTCCTGCTATTTAATCTTAATCTTCCCAGCGACTCATCATGAACTCATCCACAGAATAGAACGCTTTAGACACCAAGAGGTGTCTAAGTCGAGTTTTGAATTGAGTTTGGTTATTAATTGGAAATCCTTCAGGGAGTTTGTTGATTAGTCTGACACCAACCTGATGTGGCATGTGGTCTGATAGTGCCAATCTGTGTTGCTGTGTTCGGAGGTTGTCCCTGCCTCTAGTGTAGTATTGGTGAACGTTTCTGCCACGAATCAAGGAAGAACGTGATCTGCAGTATAGTATCACCTCATACATATAAAGGCAAGGTAAAGTCAGCAATTTTAACTCCCTAAAAGAATTCCGGCACGACTCTCTGTGGTTCAACTTAGCAATTATTCTAACAGCCTTTTTTTGAAGTTTAAAAACTTTCAATTTTGCTTTTTGCACAACCTCCCCAAAGTCTCACTCCATATTCCAGATGTGAATACACCATGCCATAATAGGCCATGAGTAAGACACTAGGGGAACAGAACTTTGCAAGATTGCGCAATGCATATATACCTGAAGCAATTTTACCACAAACGTGGTCAATATGATCGTCCAAAGTCAGTCCTCTATCAAGGAACATTCCAACGAATTTTGTGGAATTTACCGCCTCTAAAAGAGTGTCATCCACCAAGACATGGGGTTGAGATTGGAGTTCTTGCTGTCGCAGGCAAAAACTCATTATGTTGGATTTGGCTTTATTTGTTTTTAGATTCAGTTCACTGAAATGTTGGATGCAAGAACTCAGCTCTATAAAAGCTGTTATTTCTAATTCTTTGGATGTCTTTCCTTTAATACAGAGAGTCGTATCATCGGCATATTGAATCAGTTCTCCATTCTGGATCACTGTGTTCAATCTGCACACATAGATTAAAAAAAGAAGTGGTCCGAGAATAGATACCTGGGGGACTCCATGAACCATTCTATTTTTATTTGAAGTTATATTTGAGATTTGTACACACTGGTGTCGATCTTTAAGATACGAAGTGAGCCAACTGTGTGGTAAACCTCTAACTCCAGATTTTTCTAAAAGGTGCAGCAGTGTCTCATGGTGCACACAATCAAATGCTTTGGAGAGGTCAAGAAAAATACTAAGCACTTGTTCTTTACTCTCCAAGCCATCGACAACGGTGTCCAAAAGTTTATTGATTGCATCAATTGTGGATCTTTCCTTTCTGAATCCAAATTGTTCTGGATTCAATAAATTGTGACTATCTATGAAGCTTGAAAGTCTATCATAGAAGATCCTTTCGTAGATCTTACTTAAGACAGGAAGAATTGAAATAGGACGATAATTGCTCGCGAGTGAAGGGTCATCTTTTTTGTGAATTGGAACAACTTTTGCAGTCTTCAAAAGTGACGGAAAACGTCCTGTTTCAAATGAAAAATTTATTAATTTTGTGAGTGGCTTCAGTAAGTGCTGAAAGCACCGTTTTAAAAGCCATACAGATAAGCCATCGGCGTCACAGGTTTTTTTTGGGCGCAGCCTCTGAATGGCACTAGCCACCTCCTTCTCACATACAGGGGTCAAGGCCATGGATGCAACTGGCTCTCCAATATAATTTATGAATTGGGGTTTGTTAAACATTGGGTCCGGTGAAGCTACATTGGAAAAAAATCTGTTAAATTCATTTGCAACAGTTAGTTTATCTTGGACTACTAAATGTATATAAATGAATAAAGAATTTTGAGTCTATAATTAGTTTTTTAATTAGCATAATACTTGTTGGTACATATACAGTACAAGTAAACATCACACAACACAAATTTATTACAATATAAGCACAAAATGCACAAATATATTACAATATAAGTACAAAATGCACAAATATTATGGCGATTCTTTTGTGAATCCCTCTGGTCTGAGGAAGGTGAGCTTAGTTCACCGAAATCGATCACCATAATATTTGTACATTTTGTACTTGTACTGTAATATATTTGTGCATTTTGTGCTAATATTGTAATAAATGTGTGTTGTGTGACATTTACTTGTACTGTATGAGTATAATTGACATAACGACATTTTTTTTAAATCCAAAAATATAAAATTAAGATTTTTAAGTGATACCCTTGATTATATACACCTATAATAGATAAACCATCTAATAGGAATATTTGTGGCAGTAATTTTGTTAGTTAGTGTGGCCCGCAACCACAGCTGCTTTAAACTGCATTACATTTACATGGAGCTACACTAGCGCTCCACAATGGACCACAAAAACAGCTGATATTTTGAGACTCAAAATTTAACATTGGATGGGAAATCTATTTATGTATAAAATCAATGGTGATACCAATCAATTTTGAATAGTTACTATAAAGAGAAATGCCAGTTAAATTTGGAAGCTAAAATACATTTAAATAAAATGAATTTATTAATTAATTCCATAAAAAGCAAAGAAAAACATTAAGGTTTTTTTCGGTTGTGTTACGTTTGGAGCAGATGGCTGGTGTGACGATTGCTCTAAACAGAGATTGTAAATTTGTGATTACTAGTTGATATTTTCTGACAAGTTAGTGATTGGTTCATTATTCAAGATTCAACCATCATGTACAATAACTTTATTTTAATTGAAAGTAGTTGGTGTTCGAACTGTGTCACTAACTCTTCAATTATAACCTGCTGGTGTGGGCTGCAGTAACCTGGATGTCAGATTCAAACTGTATTGGAAGCCTACGCGCACTCTCGTCCACTGCTTAACAGTACCAACTACACAGCAACAGAATTCCCTATCTACAGTGGTTACCCCGTTTTCTGCGCTGTTTCTTGGAAAGACGTACCTAGCATCACAGTTCTGCGTGTATGTTTGCTGCAATCAGCCTGCAGGTGTTTAATTGAATTTCGTTTGGTCGCCTTCGTCAATTTTTCTGCTGATGACTTTCTGTTGCTGAGATTCAACACTCGATCATCGTAACTGGGACATTCGCCAACTCAACACTTTATTCTATTATTATTTGCTATTAACTCATTGTAAATAACACTATTCTATATGATATAAGTAAAATCAATTATCTATTAAAGCTTACTAAACTATTATCTCTTAATTGTGTATAAAAATATATACACATGTCAACAAAATGCTTGTTGTTTAATATCTCTTTAGTGAATTTATTGTATCCATATTAAAATATTGCAAATAAACACCTAAACAGACATGGAACACCTAGAAACCGTTTTGTACAGTACAGTAAACTTCAATGAGGAGTTTGAAAACAAATCTTTAACTTTATAATCTCTGAATTGAACAAGCACGCTATTAATAACGCATAAATCAACTTCAGTAATCTTATGTCAATAATTGCTAGTCTTCAGATTAATTGATAAGTTGTCTAAAGAAAGTAGTTCGAAAACTGATTTGATTGTTACACAAAATTGTGAGTTTGAGTACCTGAGGGACAAACTTAATATGGAAAAGGAAAAAAAAGGAGGAAGCAAATCTTTCAATTACTCTTTAAGAAAATGCAGATGGTTTGTATAGACTTAAGCAAAAAAATCGATAACTTAGCAATGCAGGTAAATAAAAAAAAAAATCAGAATACAAAACATGCACTTAGATACCATAGATTTATCTGATAAGTTAGCTAAATGTACTCTAAACTTAGAATACTACAAAGACCTAAATATAGAACTAGAATCTTGTAAAAGGGACCTGACTACGAGACTGAGTCACCTAGGCAGTGAATCGTGGAGCAAACAGCTTTGGCTGGACGATCAAACCATTCAACGTTTTGTAGTTCTAGAGATGACATTCTTATACTAGGCCCAACTTTAATTCAATTCATAAAGATGTCCAATCAATCTGACACTAATGTTCAATCAAACAATTTAAATTTGTCACAAAAACTTTATGTTTTTTGTTGTGTTAACGATAGTTCCCACTGTACCGGGTCTTTTGACCGGTACATTTCTTTTTTCGTCGTAGTCTGCCGGGCTGCCTGAGATTCGCTTGTGCCCGGCGATTCGCGTACCTTGGTGGCTGTTGGCTTGGACTCGGTCGTTCCATGTTCCAGCCTTCGTCTGTCAGGTTGGCCATCTTTGGGTTTGTTCTACGCCAGCGTTAAAGAACATGATAGGCTAGAAGCTCCAAAACGTAAGTGTTCATTTGTAATTTCTAATATCTAATCAACCTTTTGGTGAAAAAAAAGTGCAAAATGAAAGAAGAAAAAAAGTTTGGGGAACTATTGAATTTGGCCGAGGCCTAAACGGATTGGACAAAGTGATAACACAGCAATGGGGACCTAACAAATATAAACTCTAACATATCTAACAACAAAATAAACTAATTAAACTACATAACAATTTAACACTAAAAGCTCTTTTTGTATTTTAAGTTTTTTTTTTTCTTTTAATAAAAAATATATAGGTCCACGCTTTGCTACCAATTGAGACCCATCCCCCCCACCGAAGCTAGAAAGCGTGCCAACTGGGGGATGGCTCAAAGCAAGTCAAGCGATGGGATCACGGGTGGCAGTTGGAGGGTCAAAAATAAAACTCTGGCAGCCTATGTCTCTTCAGTAAAGGAAGCTCGTCAAGCGTTGCGCCTCACACTTTCGGAAGCTGACACCGTTCGTGTCATCCTGGATGGCATTTCTCCTGAGGAATGGTGCAGATTAGTTTTTGCTGGTGTGCCTTCGTCTTTTCGGGAGCTGCATCAGCTGTGCATTGTTTCGCGCAGCGTGCAGTTCTCAGACCAGCAAGGGAGGGATTCTGAGAGTCATCGTGCTCTCCCCACCCGTCGACCAGCTATGTCTGTAGGTGTGAGTCAGCCAGTGAGGGTCGTGGTTCTCGGCCTCCTGTTGTGTGTTTTGCTTGTGGCCAAACTGGTCACATTCGCCGTGACTGTCCACGTGCTCGAGGTCGTGGGGCGGGAAACGCTCAGCGCGGGGGGTTGCCTCCACAGTAGCTCCCCGCGTTGGTGCGAGTGACCGTGGCCATTTGCCTTTGACGCGTGCCCATAGCAGGAGTGGCGGGGATTTTTCGGGCCTTGCTGGCATGACTTCCCTGGGACTTAGGGCGGTCACCTCGGTGTGTCCTGGCGTTTTTGTTTCTTTTGGTGGTACGGTGTGTCGAGCCCTTCTTGATTCTGGTTCGGCATGCAGTATCATCAGCCTTTCTCTTTTTGAGTTCCTTGACGCCTTAGGACTTGTCAGGAACACCGAGCCTTCTTCTATCACGTGCTGGACGGCATCCCAAACTCCTCTACCTATACTTCTAAAGGCGTTTTTACAGTTTAAAATTGAAGGATTTTCCTGGAGGTGGGGTTTTCTTGTTGCCAAGGACCTGGCGGTTTCTTGTATCCTAGGGGCAGACTTTATCTCTAAGAGTGGTATGGTGCTTGACCTCCAGAAGCGCCAGATGTTTTTCAAGTTTAATCGGCGAGTTTTGGTGCCTCTAGTAGGTGATTCTGACTGCCCTCCTGCAGTCAGAGAGGTGGGTTGTGAGCCCGAACAACCCAAGGTGGATCCAGTTGGTCATCTCCCCCTGAGCAGGCGGGGGCCATTAGGAGACTGTGTTTGCGGTTTTCTGATGTGCTTACGCCTGAGCTTGGGGTCACTTCTCTTCTGGAGTATGAGATCCACCTCACCGATTCTCAGCCAGTTAGAAGTCATCCGTACAAACTTGCTCCCCCAAAGATGGAGGTTATGAGGGCTATGATTGAGGATCTTCTGAGCAAGGATGTGATTGAACTGTCTCGTTCCGCTTATGCCAGTCCAGCTTTTCTTGTGCCCAAGCCTAATGGTAAGTCTAGGCTGGTGATGGATTATCGGAGGCTCAACGCTAAGGTCGCTATTGACTCGGTACCTCTGCCTGATTTGCATTCTGCGTTTGATTGGTTCGGTAAGGCTAAGTTTTTCAGTGTTTTTGATTTGAACCAGGCCTACCATCAGATTCCATTGAAGAAGGAATCACGGCCTATGACTAGCTTTTGTGTTCCCTGGAATCTCTATCAGTTCACTAGGGTTCCTATGGGTCTTGCTGTGGGTGCCCAGACTCTCACTCGTCTGCTTGATTCCATCTTCCATGATGTGAAATTCAAGTTTGTCTTCAATTACCTGGACGACCTTCTTGTCTACAGTGAGACTTTCGGGGAACACATGCAACATCTGGAGGAAGTTCTTAGTCGCCTTAAATCAGTTGGCCTTACCGTCAATCCAGAGAAAGTCACTTTTGCTCGTCCTGAGATTTCTTTTCTGGGTCATCTGATATCTTCTCGAGGCGTCTGCATTGATCCTGCGAGGACCCAGGGCATTCGGGATTTTCCTCCTCCCAGAGATGCCAAGGGGATTGCCCGTTTTGTGGGGATGGTGAATTTTTACTGGAGGTTCATCCCTAACGTGGCCGAGCTTGCTGCCCCGTTGAACGAGTTGCGGAAGAAAGGTGTCCCTTTTGTGTGGGGCCAAGCTCAGCAGAGACTGCCTTTGATGCTCTCAAGGAGGCTATCATGCAACCTCCTGTCCTGCGTATGCCTGATTTCAGCAGAGAATTCATTCTTCAGACTGATGCCTCTTCCTCCGCCATTGCTGCTGTTCTTTCTCAGGAGTTTGATGGGGTCAGGCAGCCCATCGCTTTTGCTTCGAGGACGTTGTCTCACCAGGAAAAGAAAGCTTCTTCCATCTATGAGTTAGAGTGTCTGGCTGTTGTCTTTGGTACGGACAAGTTTCGGCGTTTCTTGGAACACGCTGAGTTCTTGCTGGAGACTGACAATCAGGCACTATCTTGGCTTCTTGCCCATCCCAGACAGCTTGGGAAAATTGGTCGCTGGGTGGTCAAAATTTCCGCTTTTAAGTTCCGAGTTCAACATCTTAGGGGTACCCAGAATGTCATCGCGGATGCTCTTTCCCGCATGTATTACGAACCCAGTGATCCACCTACTGAGGCTGTTGCTCAGTGTGGTGCTGTTCTTCTGGATTTTCCTCTGGCTTTCGACGACCTACTGTCCCATCAGCAGAAAGATCCTGAGCTGTCAGTCATCTTAGGTGAGCTTCAAGAGGGAGGTGCCCACCCTCCCTATTTTCTGTCCAAAGGGGTACTTTGTTGCCGTCCTCGACAGAGGGGTGAACCCCGTGTAGTGCTGCCTAGTCATCTAATACCGATGGTCTTTCAATATTATCACTCTTCCCTTGTGGGCGGTCATCTTGGCATTCATAAGACCATCGCTAAGATTCGTAGGTACTTCATCTGGAAGGGCATGGACCGGGATGTTGCGGGCAGAGTGCGGGCTTGTCACCTGTGCTCTCTCAGCAAGCCTAGTCAGAATGCAAAGTTAGAGTTGTTATCTTCTGAGGTGGCCGAGCGTCCTTTTGAGAAGGTGTTCATCGACTACGTGGGTCCTTTTCCCCGTAGCAAGTCAGGTAGCTCCTACCTACTTGTTTGTGTGGATGCTTTCTCGAAGTTCGTTTGGCTTTTCCCACTTCGGAGTGCTACGGCTAAGCTCACCATCCGTGCTCTCCAGTCCCAACTCTTCCAGCACTTTGGTGTGCCTTCTACTCTTGTGTCCGACAACGGTAGCCAGTTTACCTCACACGAGTTTCGTAGGTTCTGTTTTGGCAATGGTATCCGGCATGTGACTACCTCTCCGTATTACCCACAGCCTTCTCATGCAGAGCGGTTCAACCGCAATCTTCGGTCTGCCCTTATTACTTTCCATGCTGAGAAGCAGAACACCTGGGACGAGAGTCTCTCTCTTGGCTCCAGCTTGCTTTCAATTCTTCCAAGCATGAGAGTCACAATGCCACTCCCTTCGAGATTCTACATGGCTACCCTCCTAACAACCCTTTGTCCAACTTGTGGAGGCTAGAGGATCTTCTACCTACGCCAGGTGCCACTGACGTAGTGTCCACGTGGCGGGCTGCTCGGCGCAACCTGCTACGTGCTAGAGAGAGAGTAAGGAGGAGGTATGATAAGGGTCGTACTCCTAACCCTTTCCAAGTTGGAGATCTGGTTCTTTGTCAGGCTCACCCGGTCAGTTCGGCCGCGGAACGAAGAGCTGCAAAGTTGTGCTATCGGTGGTCTGGTCCCCACCGCATCGACAGGTTTTTGCACCGGTGACTGCTCTGCTGGTTGATCCCCAGTCAGGCAGGGTGTTCAGGAAAGCCCATGTGTCCCAGCTTAAGGCTTTCCGGGGAACGGTTGGTCCAGGAGTGGGTGTTCCTGGGGGTTTCTTGGGGCAAAGAGATTGATCACCTCTGCGCCCTAGGTGGCTGTTCTGAGAGAGTCTCCTTCTCTCTTTTCTGGTCGGGCCCGACCGTCAGGGTAGTTCGCTCCCTGTTCGAGGGGTTTCCCCTCTTAGTTTCTCTTGGGCGTCCTTGGAACACCACTCTTCGGAGGTCTTCTTCGTCTTCTGTTTGGTTCCCTGAAGTACCGAGTTTTCTCCCCTGCCTGGGTGTGTTGAGTTTTGCAGAGGGAGGTTGTACCGGGTCTTTTGACCGGTACATTTCTTTTTTCGTCGTAGTCTGCCGTGCTGCCTGAGATTCGCTTGTGCCCGGCGATTCGCGTACCTTGGTGGCCGTTGGCTTGGACTCGGTCGTTCCGTGTTCCAGCCTTCGTCTGTCAGGTTGGCCATCTTTGGGTTTGTTCTACGCCAGCGTTAAAGAACATGATAGGCTAGAAGCTCCAAAACTTAAGTGTTCATTTGTAATTTCTAATATCTAATTACCCTTTTGGTGAAAAAAAGTGCAAAATGAAAGAAGAAAAAAAAGTTTGGGGAACTATTGAATTTGGCCGAGGCCTAAACGGATTGGACAAAGTGATAACACCACGGAATAACTGACGACAGTGCTTCGCATTGGAGCTTGTTATTTATTTACCTTATGTCTAAAGAAGCTCCCTTGCCTTTCGGCTGGGTGAGGGCACCGGACGCTACAGCCGCCTTCAGGTACTTTTGAATGAACGGGGCCAGCTTCTCGGCGTCCACCTTGTAGTTGGCTGCGATGTACTTCTTGATAGCTTGCAGTGAAGAGCCACCATGCTCCTTCAAGCTCTTGATAGCAGCGTTTACCATGTTGGACGTCGGCGGGTGAGCAGGCTTGACGTGGGGCTTCTTCGCTCCGCCCGATGCCTTCGCCTTCTTGGGTATCGCCGCTAGTGCCGGTGCACTTGTAGTGGTGTCTGCTATAGCTGTGGTAAGATTCGATGTTGGCCGGGTCATTCGCTCCTGGCTCCTACAACTCAGCAGGCACCTACAATTGGTCTCATGCTATGAAATTGTGCCTACAGTTTGGCATAGAGTCTCGTAAATTAAATCAAATGTGTTGCCAACAGCAAAAAACCAACTATGAGTGTGTGTTGCACTTTATTGTAAATTTAAATTTTATTCTTAGATTCTTTGTGCGTACCAATAACAATCAAGACTTTAGTGTTTGCTATAGCCAATTTGTTATGGATACATTAAACAGCTGTCAATCTGCCTTGCATCTCATTAAATCTAATCTTGTATCTGATTTGAATGGTTCTATGGAAAATCATAGTAGTATAGTAAAAACACCTGTAGTTATTAAGAAATCCGGGAAAAGTAAGTGGGTGGTTCAAAAGGCCAAAAGAAGTTCCATGCCAACTCTTGTCTCCAACGATATTCCTTTGCATAATAGGTTTGCTATTTTGGATACTAATGAACCAATTGAAAATGTATCAGCACATCTCTCAACCTGTTGCAAACAATACTAATATTAAGGTGGCAGTAAAAAGTACTAAAGGAACAGTGTGTAAGAGACCCAAAGTTGACCCAGTGCCAGGTCATAAAGTGGTGTTGCTTTCTGAAGGGCGTGGACTAAGTAGTATGTTGCAGAACAAACTTAAAGTGACGTGTCTTTCTCAGGAACTATAAAACCAAATGCAAGGGTTGAGAGTGTGGCTAAGTTAGACACCACTGTACAGAATTTACCGAAGGATGACGTATGTATTGTATGTATGGCTGGGACTAACAATGCTCCTGAACGCTTTGAGGAGGTAACTAAATCCATTGGTTTATTTTTGAACAATTGCAAACATAAAAATGTCATTTTAATAGGTGTTCCTAAAAGGTATGATAACGTACATTGTAATAATGATATTGTGAAGCTGGATGATGAAGTCTGGAAGCTAGTTTCTACCCATAATCACTCCTTCTACATACCTCTTCTTGACTGTCCCAGGTGGTAGTATACAAGAGGAGGGCTACATTTTAACACACAGGGAAAAAGTTACATTACTGAATTGATTCTTGAGAAGCTTCAGGATAAAGCTAAGTCTAATCCCAATAGTACACATAAGTCACAACATAATTCACAAAGTGTTGACTTACACAATGAAACTAAAAATCCTGCTATTCAGTCTTACAATGTTGAAAAGGTAGCAGGTAGTAAGAGAGTAGGTACTAAAGTGTTTTACAACAACAATGAAAGGTAATTTTTTAGACCAGGGCAGATTCCGGCAGTGGAGACGGTAGCAGATTTAGAATTGGGGATTCAGACAAACAAGCCAAACATTTTAAGTATACTCCGTCAAAACATCTGTGGCATGAAAATAAATCAGGAACTACTTGAAATATATACGGAAATCGAACCAGCAAGCATAGTCTGTCTGTCAGAACATAACCTAAACGACTCAGAATTTCAAAGTTTTTCATATCCTAATTATAGACAAATTTCAACCCTTTGTGTATCACAAAGGCAAAAGGGTGGCATTTTAATTCTGGCCAGGGAAGGGCTAAATGTTGAATCCGTTAGTGTTTCCCTGTATGCTTCAGAGCTCACCTGTCAGCTTGCAACAGCAAAGGTTAAATATTCACCACATTATGAAATAATACCCTACCCGTACACACGTTTGCTGAAATCGGATACAAAAAATAATGTTTAGGCTAGTAACTACATAAGTATCACTTTCGCTATTTCTGATTATTTTAGACACTAAAAACCACTATAGCACATTGTACTTGACTACAATAAAACACAACACATAATTGTATCAATTCAAATAGTAATTTATAACACTTACAGCAAATAAAACACTCGTAGAGAAAATCAGACGTTCAACAAGTAAAATTGGCTATGTCTACTCTGGCCATGGCATTGATGGGCTCTGCTTATTCCAGTAAAGTGAAAACTTGTCACGTAACCATTGGCAACCTACTTCACGAAAATCGTTTGAAGCGGCATTGATCAACTCAAGAACTCACTGTCTATCTATATAATTTTTTAAAAGTTTATATCTCAATAAAAAAATTATTAGCTAAACTTTTATCAACAGCATAAATTATGCCATACCTCGCTTTTGGGAAATCATGTAAACAAGGGTATAAAAAAATTTTTTTGTAAAATATCCAATGCAGCTAAGAGAGTGAAATTTGTTTTGATGGATAGAGTATTTCATTCTCGACAGACTGACTTTTGGTACACCTTATTCCGTCTTCTGGTTATTCTTCAGTAATATGTCAAACATCAGAAATTTTATACCCTCCAGACCTCCGCCAGTTGGGAATTTAGCGGGAGTTGCGAGTTACATGTTCTAATTTTATTTCCCACGCTTATAAAATGGCATAAAAATATTATTAAAAATCTGATATGATGATTCAAAAACTCAAAATGAACTATTTCACTATATTCATATTAATTTGAAGTTAAGAAAATCAATATCTGAATTAGTCAATAACCAGTTTGAAAGAGTTTTGCAAAAAAGTCAGAATGAAGTAATACTGTTTTTATCATTAGAAATGTTATTAAAATGTTTAGGTTCCAAATACTGAAAACAACGCTTAAAAATTAATTTATTTACGTTGAGAAACCTTAAGGGACCTCATACAACAAAACTTGAACAATTAAACATTCCTAATGGTGTCACTCGATTACACTAAATTGCACCAGTTACTCTGAAAATTTCTAATTTTTTGTCAGAACTAAAACAAACATCTTATACTAGAAACAACTAAACTGTGTGGTGTTATTGACACCTCCCATCCACCCATATAAGTACTGTATTATTTACCCACCCACCCACCCATACACATGGTGGTACGACTCACCCACTCGCCCATATACTACGGTGTTATCGACCCACGCACCCAGCCATACATGACTGTGGTATTTACCCGCCCATACACTTACGGCAGTAACGAATCACCCACTCGCCTGTATTCTAAGGTGTTATCGACCCACGCACCCACACATACACGTACTGTGGTATTTATCAACCCACCCGCCTATACACATTCGGCTGTAACGACACACCCACTCGCACTATTATGCCACCTGACAGGTCTGTGTTCAGTTATGGCACTAAGGCTATACACTATACACATTATCAAGACGCCTGTTTAATCACCTGTTCGGTTACCGGAATAACCAAAACGGATGTCGTACTGCAAGACCCTGTTCAAGTGCACTGTCATGCCACCTGACAGGTCTATGACAGCCCATATTGAATTCCAGATCCCCCTTCCAGTAGTAAAACTTGTTTTAAGTTTACCCGAAATTTTTCACTCCCAAACATGTTAATTGATGTTAAGTGTTAATTTTTAGACACTTTCTAGTGAGAGAATCCTGGCATGATGTCTTCAATTTCCAGGATGTTGATACAGGTTTTGAACACTTTATGACAGCATTGGAATTCTGTTTTGAGGTTGCATTCCATTTATGCAAATCAACAACTCGCAAGAATAAACCATTCTCCAGATCTAATCTAAATTCTGAGGTCTTAAGGGAGAGAGATGAGCTGAGAGACTTATATAATACTAGTAAGGACCTGGATGCTTCCCATCCTCTTAGGATTTCTTATAAAAGGAAGAAAAATGAATACAGGAGGCTCATTCATAGGGGAAAAGCGATAAGAATTTCCAAGAAAATTTCAAGCGATCCAAATAGATCAAAGGCATTCTGGAGTGTCACAAAGGATTTTCAATCTTCTTCCAGTAGAGAGAGCGAAAATATAGTATTGACAACAGGTGGTCTATAGGTTTTGTCACTTTTTCACGTCCACTAAACACACTTCGGTTCAGGGTAATACTTTCATTCCTGACTCTAAATCATATAAACTGCCTCTAAACCTTCTTCCTTTCTCCGGTTACAGATCAGGAAATTATTAACACTGTCAATGACCTGAAGTGTAAACAGTCATCAGGGCCTGACCAGATTTCAACCAAATTATTGAAACAAATAATTGACATCATAGCTCCAGCTCTAACATATCTATGTAACCTCTTGTTCGAAAATGGCAAATTCCCTAAAGTGTTAAAACATGCAATAATTTGGCCAGTTTATAAGAAAGGGAGCAAGTTCGATTGTAATCAGTATAGGCCGATTTCTTTGCTTTCTAACTTTTCGAAGGTTCTAGAAAAGTTGTTTTGTTAGCAGGCTTCTCCGTTTCATTGGAAAAAATAACTTATGGACTCCATATCAATACGAGTTTTTAAAGCAAAGATCCACAATAGATGCTGTTAATTCATCAATATCTGCTATCGTTAATGATCTAGATTCAAAGAAGCTAAGCCTTGGCATTTTTATTGACCTAACGAAGGACTTTGATCTTGTAAACCATGAAAGGCTTCTGAGAAAGCTGTTTCTTCTAGGAGTTAGGGGTCCTGCTTATAGTTGAATCTCTACTTTCCTTATAGAGCGAAGTGTAGCTGTTCGGATGCCATTTGTAGGAAGGGATGGATGCCTAAATGTTGTAACTTCTAGCGCTATCACTCGTGTAGGAGTGCCCCAAGGAAACAGTAAGTCAATGGTTTCAGAAAAATTATCTCACAATGAATACATCAAAAACTCATCTTGTTAATTCAACATTTCAAATTTTTCTCATCACCACACACTTACTTGAGTGTTGATGGTTCTGTGTTACCTCAGTGCAATTAAGTAACATTTTTTAGAATAGTGCTGGATAACAATTTCAAATTTCATAGCCACATTAATAAAGTCAGTAGAAAAATAGCGTCAGGAATATTTATAATCAGAAGAATTGTGGCCGTCACTTCTTCTTACTGCGTAATATGACCTGGTTTTTCCCTATTTAAACTATGGAGTAGCAGTCTGGGGAGGTGAAAGTGCTCAAACCAACTGTCTTTTTAAAAAGTTAAAAAAAAGCGATTAGGGCAGTTTTTAAGAAGTAATATCAACACTCCTCTAAACAAATTTTTAAGGATTATAGAATTTTTAAATTTTTCTCTATATATTTTACAGTGTATAACATTTGTTAAGAAGCCTTCTCTAGTACAACAGCCTATAGCCATAATTTACGAAATAAATGTTCACTCACCATTCCGAAACAGAAAACATAATTTTTCGAGAGACACTTAACCTACACAGGAACTAATAACGCTTTGCCTGCATCAATAAGGGGGACACTATCGAGAAGGTCGATAGACTTAATCACTTTCTCAACAACACTAATCCCAGCATATTAGTTCTTACCGAACATGGCCTTAAACAAGAGGAATTAGAAAGTACAAAAATTAAAGGATACTCATTAATAACCCACTACAGTAGAGAGGACCATAAGCTAGGTGGTGTAGCCATTTATAGCAAAGACACTATAGCAAACTGTACAAAACAAATTACTATTCGTCACCTCTGTCAAGAACTTTGCTGCGAAGCGGCATTGGCAACAGTGGAGTCAAGGGAAAGAAGTACTTACATTCTTGGGGTCTATAGATCTCCAAGTGGAAACACCAGAGCTGGAATAAATGTATTATCAAGTATCCTTGACGACATTCAAGCACACAATAAACAACTTGTGCTGATTGGGGACATAAATATTGACAGGTTGAAAACAACTACAGATAATACCGTCTTTGAAAACAAGCTCTCAACTCATAACATCAGAAGACTGCCTCTATCTGCAATCCTACTTTTAACACTGCAACCTCGATTGACTGTATATGCACTAACATATCTGAGGACTGTATCGACACAAGTATAATAAAAACAGGCCTATCTGACCATACCGCCCAATTATGTAGTATACATAAGCATGACTTAACCTCTCTACCACAAATGACCTTCAAAAGATACTTCAGTCCAACCAACCTAGACAAACTAAAATGTTTGCTGGCAAATAAAAATTGGAACGAATTATACTCCACTTCTGATGCAGAGGCAGCTTACAATATTTTTCAAGGAGTCTTACAGGCATCACTTGACATCGCCTGCCCCAAGAAGAAAAGAAAAACAAAGAATAAATACATCTGCTATGACAATGAAGCAAAAAATCTCAAAAACACATTTTTAAAGGCACTATCTCAATATGAAATCTCAGGAGACATCAAAGACAAAGAAACTATGATAGAGAGGAAGAAGAACTATGACATGAAACTTAGAAACCTACAGCGAAGTGCAAATGTACGCTTTATTGAATCTGCAGAAAATAAAAGCAAAGCTTTATGGACTATAGTTAATAATGAAAGGAAAGCGCAACACCAACTGCAGCCACAGATCCGAATTGTAATTAACGATGAAAAGATAGATAACCCCACTAAAGTTGCAGAACATTTAAATAGTTTTTTCAGCCAAATAGCCGACGTAACACTGAACCAAAACAAGAAAACACTAGAAAATTTTAACGACAATGAAATTAATCTGACCAGAACAGTTGACTGCCAAACATGTCTTTCTTTTACCCCAACTAACAATAAAGAAGTGCGAGCTGTAATAAATTCACTTAAAACAAAAACATCCAGCGGGTTTGATGAATATTCATCTAAAGTCGTAAAATATTGTGCTGATGAACTAACTCCACCTTTAGTGAATATTATAAATAAATCACTCAGTCTTGGTCTTTTTCCCTCTGCTTTGAAGTTATCAAAAGTGTATCCAAAACATAAAAAGGGCCCTACAACAGAGGTGAAAAATTATAGATCTATATCATTGGTTTCAACCTTCTCGAAAATATTAGAAAAAGTGGTCCTGAATAGACTCACGGCTCATCTAAGACAGCAACACCTGATTACCAAGTCTTAACATGGGTTCTTGAAAGGTAAATCAACAACTTCCGCCATTATCAGCCTTGTTGACTACATCATCGAACAAATTAACAAAGAAAATTACATATCTGCTCTTTTTCTTGACTACAGCAAAGCTTTTGACTGCCTAGGACATGACATGATCTCAAGAAAACTATCGTATTTAGGTATTAGAGGTACAGAAAACAAATGGTTTGTAAGCTATTTATCTGGGCGAAGTCAAGTAGTTGAAATACATAACACTACACTAAGCCATATATCCACAACCCAGTCAAACCCCCTTCCCGTCACACGGGGCGTACCTCAGGGCTCAGTCCTAGGTCCAGTCCTTTTTGTTCTCTTTGTAAATGATTTTCCAGCATACATCCAAGATCACGACACTACCTGTGTAATGTATGCTGATGATACAACATTACTGATCAAGAACACCACTTCTGAAGGCGTATATGCGTCTGCCTCTAACTCGCTAGAAAAGGCCCTGAGTTACTGCAAAAGAAATGACCTAGCTGTAAACCCAACAAAGACAATACAAGTAAATTTCAGTAGAAAAAAGGGCCACATCCCTAAAATCCCTGACATTGCAGTTGAAACCCATGTAAAATTTCTTGGAATCACCCTAGACAGTAACTTAACCTGGACTGAGCATGTTAATAAACTTTGTAAAAAAATAAACAGTGGCATATATGTTGTTCGGCGGATAAAATGGATCGGAAACATAGAGGCAGCAAAAACAGCTTACCATTCACTAGTAGAAACACATTTGAGATATGGACTAGTGGTATGGGGAGGATCCTCAGCTGGAAACCTCAAAAGGTTACTAATTCTACAGAAGAAAGCTATTAGAATCATCGCTGACCTTGAACCTCATCAGAGCTGCAGAAACGCTTTCAAGTCCATGAAGATAATAACCATACATGGATTGTACATTCAAGAAGTAATCCTGCATGCTCATCAACGAGGCCTCCAAACAGGAAAAGATCTCCACCCCTACAATACCCGTCATGCAACTAATTATGTTCTACCCTCACACCGTACAGCACTCTATGAAGAAAAACCATCCTACATTGGCAGAAAACTATGGAACACACTACCAGCCGCAGCTAAAGGTCTGAAGCTATGTGTGCTTAAGAGAGAACTTCACGACTTCCTCATAAACCATCCATGCTACACTCTTGAAAAATTCCTGGAAGCATGTAAAGAATGGACACTTGATGTAACTTAATTTTATTACACTAATGTCCATTTCAACTGTAACTGTCACTATGACACTATTACCATTCTTGAAGAATGTGTCAATAAAGAATATTGTCAATTGTCTACTTGTGCCAGGTCGTTCGAACGGAGAGTTAGAGACTATCTTCTGGACGGTGCCTTCTATGGCGTCTGGGAGTATTGTCAGGCAAAGCGACAGTAGTCTGTAGATTTTTATATAGATTTAGTATTAGTTCAGTAATATTTTATTATTAACAACATTTTCGTTATGTAAACTGACTCATTTCATGTAATTTATATTATCAATGAAATAAAGAAGTTTGAGTTTGAGTAACAAAATGTTAATACTAACTCTGTAAGTTAAGGGAGACATGCTTTTCCTGCAATAAGTAAAATAGTTAAAGTTATGGAACACAACTAATGAGTAACTACACTGAAACAAGTCATATTTTACAAAATAACTATGTTGTTTGTCATAATTGGATCCTGAAATACTGTTTTCAATTAAAGGAACTCACGTAAAATTATATTTTATGTAAAATCTAATTTGAATGTATACGTATTTTATTTGTTTGCAAGATGGAAGAAAACAAACTTTTGAAAATGCATTTCCTATTACTTCCTCATCACATTCCTAGTTTTATTTTTTGCGCTGTGCATTATCAGCATCTTTAATTCATTATTCATTCATTATTAAGATCGTCAAGATCTGGGTGAGTATGATATCTATTGTTAAGGAGGTCGGTGAGTCCTCAAGACTATGAGAGGTGAGTCCCAATTGAGTCCAAGAGATAAGGACTACAAGACTGAACACCACAAAAATTTCGCAAAAATGAGTTACTGAAAACAAATATTTCTTTATATATGTAGTTTTTGTTTGCCCTAAAAATGTTACTTCATAAACATTTAATATGACCATATTATGGCTAAGCCTACTTTGTAGATATTCATAAAGACTTAACTATATGGCATTTTTGCTGTCATATTATTTATTATGTCTGTCAATAATTTAAATGTTATTTATGTTTCTCATTAAATGTAAATAAAACTAAGTGAAATAATGAAGTCGTTACCGGAAGACTTAGTTATTAGAAATAATGAATTTTGACTTTTACTTGTGATTGTAAAGGGAGACTTTTACTTGTGATCAAATATGTCAGCTAAAAGAACAATGAGTAATGCTTAAAATACAAACAGTGTATAAACTTTAAAAAAAAATCATTTAACAAAATTATTCCACATTCATGAAACGTTATAAAAACTTTATTCGAAAGTATACAAATTATAAAGGGAATGTATTTTAACAAAATATTTTTCTTTGTAAACTCATTATTTTGTGGTGATTATATGTATATTTTTTAACACCCAATTAAGATAAAACAGTCACTAAATACTTGTACTTACACACAGTCATAGTCTTTGATGTTTTAAATTAAATTAAAACATACAACCTTTAGTAAAATTGTATTTGCGTAGCTTCAAAACATACTGTCGCTCGGCTATGGCATTGCCGCTTGTCTGCAGTCTTAATCTGAGACAAGTTTTAATTGTGGCCCGTGATGCTGCTATTATCAGCAAGACTCTATTATTGTGGCAGTCGTCTGCAGCTTACCTGCGCTCTGTTACCCTGTTAAATGAAAAAAGATAGACTTTTATACGATAAATATATCGTATTTAGTGACATGATTATTTGTACTATCTAGTTTTTGTTTTGTTTTTTTTAATTTCCTTAAACTTCCTCCAGTTTATTAAAATTTCCCTTAGCAAAGCTCGTCTAATTGAACATATTCTGCACCCTTGTATGATTATTATAAATATACTCGGGTAGATTTCTCACCCTGAGCCAAATTTTATGTCTTTAACTATCAGCTATTTTGAGGTTCAGTAGCAAAGCATTAGGGTGCGAACAATGCGCAGTCGATTTCACTAGTTAGCTCTCGGTGGATTACTACAACACATAGTAAGGAGGTCACCTGCGATGCTAGTCAAGCTAGACTGCTAGAATTTGATATACATTCATCTTCAGAATTCGTTATGGTTTTGTTTGCAATGTTATGTGATACGAATGAAGATAGTGACAAAATTTCTGCAGTGACTAAGTGGTGGATAGTGGGTAATTTGTATGATATGCGATTTTCCGTGCATGTATCAGTTGTGATGTCACCTGTGGTACTTATTCCAAAGCACAAGTATGTTCTGGACGGCATTGATAAGTTATTCTTTCATATCACTGTTGACAATAGCAGACAACTTGAACTGAACTGACAGTACTATTTTCGGGTAGATTGAGTAAAGTAAAGCCCCTCGGACAAGTGCTGTGATACGGGGAGGAGGTTTCAGTGGGCCAATCACAGCAAAGCATCCTGCTAAACCGCGAGGTAGCCATCCATGTAAAGTCAAAGTAGTTTGATTTTAAAAAAACATTGATGTAAACATCCAGGAGGGCATCGCGGTAGACCTTCACTACTACTTGTTGTGTTCTACCTCATAAGTTAAAATGTGTTTGATTTAGATGGATGTTGACCGCAACCTACGCATCTACAACGACCCACTTGATCTGTTCGCACTCTTATTATAGTTTCTTGTTCAAATGTAATGTAGTCTAAATCAGCTTTAATGGTAGACCTAACCAACAAGCCAATTTACTGGCTAAACGTTCATACTACTTGAGGTATCTATATTGAAGGAGGCATATATCTGTGCGCATGACCTAAAAATCAAAGCATTTCTAAAAATATATTGCAATACAGAAGAATTGATTTGATTGGTAGCATGTCGCAGCTGATGATTTAATTGAGTGAAGAAAAGGTATTAAGCAATGCTACAGTCTTTATCTTGTAATAAAATATGTAATATTAAGTTAATATGGTAGAACTAAAATATAATCACAATCTAAATAAATAATAGTAGCCTATCACATTTTATTCTTAACTAAAATACAAATTACACTTCACTTAGCAAATATATTAAGTATTATATTTTTTACTCGGACGAGACAGTCTCAGTTTTGGAACATGGATAATACAACTACAAACAATTACAAGCCACGAGCACAGATATACGCCTCCATGTATGTAAGGAATTATATAATTAAAGGTTATGTTTTACTAGGAAATAAATTCAGGATAAAAAAATTTTTCTTTACTTTTATGTTATGGAATTGTTTCTTGTATTAATTTTTTTCTATACTTCTCAATAATTATATTTTTGCTTTCATTAATTAATTATTGTTGTTTAAATAATATACTGCAATGTTACTTTAAAATAGCATTCTTGAATTATTACTTTAATGATTAAATCTTAATCAGAAAGTTGTTTAATCTGTTTCAGGAAACTTTGGACATTGTTGACATTAATTGTGACATTAAAATGGACACTTTAGAACCAAATGGGATCAATGTTGAAGATAAAATTGAGAATGAGGACTTCAAATTATTGATGAAGATTGAAGAAGTAAGCTACAACTTTTTCAGCATTTTATAATTAATAAGACATTCCTGGTTTTGTGCCCTTTAATCTAACTTATAGTTTATAAGAAGTACTTATATGAGTTAAATTAACTGATGCTGTACCATAATGCTGTAAACATAACAATGTCAAAACATTGTTCAATTCTTATAATTCAATTTATAGTCACTAGTGGCGCAGTGTTGTAGCCCAGCTACTTTGAGGCAAATTGTTGTGGAGGTCACAGGTGATAGGTTCCAAGCTTGGCCCTCTTAATACCGATATGGTGTCTGCTCGATGGTTGCCATTGACGTGGATAATACTAGAGACGTCTGGGGTGTCCGTGTTGAGTATTAGTCTTTCTGAGGAACAGTCGACCTTAGTTAGTAACAATAACTACACTTGTTCATCTACACCCATCACACTCATTCCATCCCTCAAATTCACCCATATCTCTACGATCAGCCCCCATATCTCTACGATTAATAATGAATAATGTATTGTCAAATTTGATAACATTTTGTTTCAGGAAATTTCTTATGAGTAATATCATTGATTTTATATACACATAGATAGATTTCTGATCCAAAACAAAGTTTTGCGTGTTTACAGAATACAGAAATCTTTATTCATCAACATCAAGATAAGAATTGTGTCATTTACAATAAACTACAATATTTAACCATGAGTCTCTTGCATGGGTTTTGAACTCTTCCAAACTATAGACTGGATCTTGAAATAGCCACTGCTGAAGTCATCTCCGAAATCCATCTGCAGGACTATCCTTTACTTTTGTACTGGTCGGTAGCATAGTTGGTTCAATCCCAGCTTCATAAGCTAAAGGTTGTCAGTTCGATCCCAATCAGAGTCATAACACATTTTGAGAAGGATCAGCTGATAACCACCGGCTGTTCATTTGTCATTGGGCTATTAATTAATGACACTTTCTAAGGAATAGTCGGCCTTAGTTTGTAACAATGACTACATTCGCTCATTGATGTATGCAGATGACACTGTCCTGCAGACTAACAGCTACTTGTCTGACCAACTGGACATGGCAAACTTTATCGCCCATAGCCTATTTCAAGAATACTGCATAAACATTGACCTGGTATTTTTAATGAGGATAATCAGGTTAGGTTAAAGGGCACTAGGCCAGGAATTAGTATATTGGAGAGATAGGACATCAGCAAACTTACCTTAGAAGACAAGTTCACTAACACCAGAGTAGTAGTAACATATACAAAAAAACACATAATCACTCAAATTTTAAGTGCTACTGGCTTTTTCTTCAGGTGATTTGTTAGAGAGGGAGAAATACGAGACTCTTGGGTCTCTCTCTCTACTCACCTGAAGAAAGTGCCAGTTGCACTGAACATTTGTGAGATTATGTTTTCTGTTGTGTATGTTACTACTACTCTGGTGTTAGTGAACTTGTCTTCCAAGGTAAGTTTGCTGATGTCCTATCTCTCCAATATACTAATTCCTGGCCTAGTGCCCTTTAACCTAACCTGATTATCCTCATTAAAAATACCAGGTCAAAGTTTATGCAGTATTCTTGAAATAGGCTATGGGCGATAAAGTTTGCCATGTCCAGTTGGTCAGACAAGTAGCTGTTAGTCTGCAGGACAGTGTCATCTGCATACATCACCGTCTTACAGAAGTGTTGTAGTTGGGTGGGAAAATCAGCGGTAAATAGAGTAAACAATACCTATCCCAGCACAGAGCCCTGTGGGACTCCCTTCTTCATCAATAGTGGTTCGGATCTGTAGTGCCATTTACTGTTTCCCTTAGTTTAACCATCTGCATGAGGCCACTTAGATAGCTCTTAAACCACTTGTGAACTGTGTCTATAATCCCCAAGTTGGAAAATTTCTCCAGGATCAGGTTGTGGTCAAGGCTGTCTAAAGCCTTACTTACATCCAGAAACGTATTAATAGTGGTTTTTCCAGCTTCCAGGTTGTCAATCATTTTCTCGATGATATCATTCAGGGCAGTTGTAGTTGAACGTCCAGAAATAAAGCCATGTTGCTCTTCAAGATTGATGTTATTGGCTATAATTATATGTTGTTGTCCTGTACTGGAGTCCTTGTGTAGTTCCTTGTAAATGTAATGCGGTTTAAACCAGCTGTGGTAGAAGACCTCACTAACTAATAAAAATAACAGGTAAAAGTGAGATATCTATTTTTAAGTACACTATTAATATAATCAATGGCAATATTTTATTTGAAAAGTCAATTCAGAACAAAGGAAATAATTGTTAGTCACTATATTATCAAGGAATAGTTTCTTATGTTAAATCTTTTCTGTAGTTCTCTATAAAATATATTCTTACTATTATTAATTAACTATTCTTGTGTACATGATACATCACAATGATACTTTAATATAGCATTCTTAAAAAGTTAAACATGTACTATAAATTCTGTCAATAATCTGTTTCAGGAAGCTTTAGTTGATTTAGACACTAATCGTGACATTGAAATAGACCCTTTGGAAACAAATACGATCAGTGTGGAAGAAAAATTTGAGGACAAGGACTTATTCAAACCATTGATAAAGAATAAAGAAGTAAGCTTCAACATTTTAAGCATTTTATAATAAACTAGTAGGCCTAAGTCATTGAGTTAAATAAATTGATGTTGTAGTTATTATTTAGAACAGGGATCTTGTTGATTTATCTGTTTCATATTAGATAAATAACTTAGAAGCAAGAATATGATTGTTTTTCTCAGTGGGACAGCTAGGAAAATGAGAAAAAACAAAAGATTTAGTTTTCCATAAATATGGTGTTGTTGATACTTAAATTGTGCAGAACTCGGTTCTGAATACAAATATGGCAAGGGTTTTGAGATCAGACAATTATCAAGCACGTTAGAGTTGGGAATGTGCAGGTTTTAGTAAAGTTACATTTTGTTAGGATAGACCTAGGTTCTGTATTGATTGTTTAGGTTTGTTTCAGTGATGCTAGGTTTTGAAAGCTTAGGCTGGGTTATAGATTAGTTTTTGTTAACCTAACATAAACTTATACTTACTTAACCTAACATAAACTTAAACTTACTTAACCTAACCAAACAAATATAACCTTTCCAAACCTTACATAACCTCAAGAAACCTAACCAAACCTAACAATATCCAACTTGCTGTTTTATTAGGCCTATCCTACACAAATGTAACTTACAGAAACTGGCACATTTCCAACTAACAACACGCGTAATAATGGTCTGATATAAAAAATCTTACCATATTTGTGATTAGGGCAAAATTGCAGTACCCACATAACCACATAAAGAAATTAAATGTGAGAAAGGACAAAGTTGCCCTAATTTCATCTAATAAAGAAGTTTTTCAATTCAATACATTTCAGAAAACAAATATATTTCTGTTCTTATCTTCATGGATAGGCTTCCTTGGTCCATCACTATTTCTAACAAAATCTTGGTCTAAGGTGCTTGACCGCGTCATTGGGCTATGTACTTTATGTACAAACATTTCCCATCTGACTGAGTCAAGTTCTGTGAATACAATGTTCCTCTCACCCTGAAGATGACTCACTGTATTGTGGCTGAAATGTCAGCAATGTTTGTACTTAATATACATTGATCCGGTCGAGCCCCGAAGATCAAGATTTTGTTGGTATACTTCTTTTTTTACTAATTTTCGATATTTTCCAGCTTTTCTGCAGAAAAAATTGATCATATTATTGTTTCTTAGTTATGTATCTAGAACGAAAAATCAATAAGTTTCTTGTTCTATATAAACACTGATGTTGTGCCTGATGAAACGTAACGAGGTTAAAATAGCAAATTTCAATCAGTTCTTTTCATATGCCTTTAATGTGTATCACTACATCTACTCCCTCTCACAGGAGGACATGTTACTATGCAGAAAAGTCTATGCTATGTGGGTGGTCCGCCACAACAGTACATTAGACTAGATGTGCGATGTGGTTGAGGTTGCTAAGTGGAAGTGGCTTAGGCTTCAACTCATAAGGCTAATGAACATTTCTCTGAAAAAAATGATAATGTTTTAACTTGTCTATACTGTCATGTTGTAATAAATTAGTGCTGGAAAAGGTACAAATTTTTATTTCAGGACGTTTGATTGTGGCTATTGAAAATGCAAAAGCTACTTTCAGGTTTCCATTTTAGTGCTCTGCAAACAATAGATTTGGATAATGTTTTTTAAAAATTTATAAAAAACATTATCCTATATATTGGGGGGGGGGTTGTCTCTTGGGTCTCTCTCTCTCTACTCACCTGAAGAAAGTGCCAGTTGCACTGAACATTAGTGAGATTATGTTTTCTTTTGTGTATGTTACTACTACTCTGGTGTTAGTGAACTTGTCTTCCAAGGTAAGTTTGCTGATATCCTATCTCTCCAATATACTAATTCCTGGCCTAGTGCCCTTTAACCTAACCTGATTATCCTCATTAAAAATACCAGGTCAATGTTTATGCAGTATTATTGAAATAGGCTATCGGCGATAAAGTTTGCCATGTCCAGTTGGTCAGACAAGTAGCTGTTAGTCTGCAGGACAGTGTCATCTGCATACATCACTGTCTTACAGAAGTGTTGTAGTTGGGTGGGAAAATCAGCGGTAAATAGAGTAAACAATACCGGTCCCAGCACAGAGCCCTGTGGGACTCCCCTCTTCATCAATAGTGGTTGGATCTGTAGTGCCATTTACAGTTTCCCTTAGTTCAACCATCTGCATGAGGCCACTTAGATAGCTCTTAAACCACTTGTTTCCATTTTAGTGCTCTGCAAACAATAGATTAGGATAATGTTTTTTAAAAATTTATATTTTCCCTCTGACAAAATCCAAAGAAAAAATTAATTTCATTAAATTTCACTTATAAACCCTTTTCAAATAGTTTTTGTGAAATGAAAACTTTTGAAATATTTTTTTTGGTACCAAGGCTTATTAGATTGGTAATTTACAACTTTGTTAACAAGTTTATTGAAATCCTTATTGATCCTGATTTATTGTTTATATTATTTTAAAACAAAACTTCTTTTACAATAAGTGCCTTCAGTTTCACAAATTAAGTGCTATGGTAATTTAAATGGTTCTAATTACATTGTAAGATTATAACAAAAACCTAAAATTAATTACTGAAAAAACTAAGAAAGGAATGTACATGCAGCAAAATTTTATTTTAAAAATTAAGATGTCAGGTGAATGGCCTGGATAGTAACAGAATCAGACAACCGAATCAACAGGTGAAGTGCACATAATTTTTATCTAAAATCAATGGACTTTTATGAAGCAAAATGAAAAATAGGCAAAAAGAAGTTAATTATTTTGATTTCAGAAGTTTAAGTATCCATTTGTTTGTGCAGGTTATTTTTCAAAACATATGCATTTAAAGGAAACTTACAGGAAGAGTGCTTTCCTGATATATCATTTTGCATAGAATGCTTTCCATAAATTTATTCATAGTGTAGCTTTTGAAGGATTTGTTGTTTTTCACTCAGGAAATGCGGATGATAGTAATTACATACAGTGCATTTTTATCACAAGTCACTGAGTATGGTGGACCTGGGCGATGGGTGTCCAGCTATGTGACGTAGCATTCAAATGTGTTGGTAGTAACTAGAAGACACTCCATTTAGGTTCTTAAGAAGCAAAGGAGGGGGAGAAACTGGAACCGATCCTGAAGCTACCAGCATGTCCCAATTAACAAAAGATGAGATATTAATAGCTGGTCTTGCAGATTTACAATTTTTTAATCATGTTATAAGGCATTTCCTCTTCTTAATCATATTCATATCACTCTGCTGCTGCTGTTTCCCATGAATATCAAGAGACCCTCCTGCCCATCCATACATGTATACAGATACAGTGGGCGGGTCAGTGCCACCGTATGTGTGGGCAGGTGGGACAATACCACTGTACTTGTTTGGGTGGGCAGGATGGTCAATACCACTCTACATATATGAGTGGGTGGGTGGGCAGAATGGTCGATACCACCGTACGTGTATGGAAGGGTAGTTGAAAGATTGTGTTGTTATTTTTAGCTATATCCTAAATTTTAACATTTTGTATCATAGTAATAAGTTGTTTCATTGAAGTTATGTAATTACGTGTTTAACAAGATTATCATTTGTGCAAGGTTAACCTTTATGGTAAAGCCAATTGTAGTGGGCCTGCCAGCGTGCGTGCATAGAGCGAAGGTGCTCTTGATCTTTCAGCCACCTTCCGAGCTCGGACAGAGTATAATCCAGTGATAAATCACATACATGCAACATCCAACGTAGTTAAAATAATTAAATAATAGGATTAAATAGTAAATATCTATAAATACTGTCCATAGTCAGCATAATAGCTGAGAAATTTCTTCTAAAGCAATATTTGTTGACAAAAAGGGCACATTATTCCTTTATGCTGTCTGATCTCCGATTAGATTTATCCTTTTTTCAAGTTTCGTTCATCTATATAACTATTCGCCTCTGGGTTATATGTGTAGGGTACCGTTAAGTATGTTTAGTGAATGAAATTATTATGAGTGTGCGATGCACACATACAGAGTTCATGGCTTTTATTAAGTTTTAGTAGCGATAGAGTAACAATAATACTTTTTTTCATGTATCTTGCTAGTGCAAAAAAAGATAATTAAAAAAATACATGTGTTGATCATATAAATGCTGGCCAGTTAATATTATATGTATGAAACACAATTATAAAAGTAAACTTTATGTTTGGATTGGGAAATGTTTTGTGAAAAGGATGGACTGTAGAGGTCAGTACTTTATCAGACATGAAGTGGCAACAAAAGCCATGATAATGAATGGACTGTTATCAGCAATATTTGAAAACAATATAAGAACCTAATTATGGACTGTAGGATGTTGTTAACTTCTTTAGATTGTCGAAGAACATGCTCTGCTCGCTACATCTAGTGTATGAAATTCAAAACATTTAGTAACAAAACAAAGTTGAGACCCATCCCCCTCACCAAAACTGGAAAGCGTGCCAACTGGGAGATGGCTCAAAACCAGTCAGGCGGCAGAATCACGGGTGGCAGTTGGAGGGTCAAATCACAACTCGGCAGCTGAGCAAAACTAACTTTAATTTTAAGTTCACAAATAAGTACGTCATATTCAGAACCGGCAGGCCACAATATCAAATCACACTTAATTAAATGACAAGAAACACAAAAATTTACAAGAGAATGCAAACTTAACACGAAAACAGCAAACGCTACAAATACCCAAGATTAACAATTAACAACTACATGGCCTATCTGCAGCAACTAGAGACTCAAAAGAAAATTTAAGAACAACTTAAGTGAAAATTTAGAAAAATTTTGACAACACCAATTAACCTGGCAATTAAGCTCACATCCCATGATTCCACCGAGGCCAGGTAGTAAGCCGGAATCCCTGGGCAGCTCCGAATAGGATTACAGATACACAATAAATAATCCCCTTTTGGTGAAGATTTAAAAAAAGAAGTAATTAAAAGTAAAATATAACACGGTACCGTTTCATTACCAACTGACATCAATAATACAATACACGACATAAAGAAATAACACTAACTAAATCACTAGGCCTAAAGCATAAAAATAAATAATAACATAATTTAACAGTAGGGACCTAACAAATATAAAATCTAGAAAATATAACAACAGAATAAACTAATAAAGATAAATAACAATAAATATTAACACAAAAGTTCTTTTGGATTTTAAAAGCTTTTATTCTTTAATAAATAAATATATGTAGGTCCCCATGGCTGAGTTCCATAAATCACCGTTCAGTCTTATTTGATTTTTTTTTTTTTTTTTATTCTATCGTAGTTAGTGGCCTAGAGATTTTCTTCTGGTAGTTCGGAGTCCACAAACGAATAAATCACACTCCCCTAGCTCAGCCGCCAGGAACAAAATGGAACGCACTGACCTGAGGACAGAAGAATCCTACCCGAAGAAGTAGGTGGGGCCGCAGGGTAGCAACAGGCTCAACACATGGTCCTTAGGCCAGGCTAGCAGTTTGGATGGTAGAACTCCGCCCGGACAGCAGGCTGAGGAAAAACGTCGCTCTCAAGGACCCTGGACTGCAAGGCCAAACACAGCACATTAGAATCAATACAGCCAAACCTTTTTACAAAATAATACACATAACAAACTAATAAACATGAAATGGCAAAACAAAACAAGAACAGACAAAATTGAACATGATTGGAGCACACTAGATAATAAAAGATTAATTTTAGGCTACAAAGATTTAAACCAAATTACAACTTAACAAATTATAAAAGAATTACGTGAAGGGAGGTGAAAATGATAAGCTGAAAAACTAGGCTATGGGTACAGAAAGCAAAATGTTACAAATGAAAATCAAACTAAACAGATAGGCTAGGCTATTGTCAATGAACAAAAAAAAGAATAGTAAATCGGTAACTCCAACGGAAAAGGCTCAATAAACATTATACGTAACTACAATTGAACATAAAACAAGATATAATAAAGAAATTAACGGTAACCTGGTAACCTTGAGCACATGGCTTTAACCTAGCTTGACAAACATCTAGAACGAGAACATAAATCTAACAATACCCTGAAAACAACAAATAAGCCCGATCATTATTATCATTTAAACAAAATATTTTCACCAAAAGGGTGATTAGATATTAGAAATTACAAAATGAACACTTACGTTTTGAGTCTCTAGCCCACAATCATGTCTAGACGATCGGACGCTGAGAAACCAGTGAACAGACAGGCCAACCTGACCGAAGCTGGAACGAGGAACGAACGAGTCCGAGCCAACGGCCACCAGAGTAAGCAAATCGCAGGGCACGAGCGGTCTCAGGCAGCCCGGCATACCACGACGAACGTAACAAAATATGTACCAGTCAAAACGACCCGGTACAAAGTACAGGATGCAATAAAGAGCTGTCTTGTCAGTGCTTTGCAATGGGTTAAACGAATAAATAGAATATTGGATCAAAATAAAATAAAACTGGCATATTACGAATATGTTTACTCTTTGCTATCATTTGGCATTATTGCTTGGGGGGGGGGGGTTACAAAACAATAATACAACCTTTATTGATAGTTCGAAAACAATTCTAAAATTATGATTTAAGAACTATTTGAATTATGATCGATATAGGCAAAACCCATTAAGTTTCTCTTCAGGTGTTCTTGCAGTGAGGCAGTTATATGTAAAAAAACTTGATTCATTCACAAAAATTATGAGGAAATATTTACAGCAGTTAAACATTTATATTTTACTTGCTATTTAAGAAGTTCTATTATTGTTTCTTTACATGTATAAACTGGTTCACGAGTTAGGGCTACTAGTTTAATAAATTGAATAATAACTATAATTAAGTACCCTTTTATTCATTTTTATAATAATAACTGACCGGTTTCTGAAGATTTTTACAATCTGAAGATGGCCTAAGAGCCGAAACATAATAATAATAATAATAATAAATTCATTTATTTTTCTCTCAATTCGAGGAAATATTGTTACATTCATATAACATTAACCTGATGTATTAGACTTATAACAAAATAGCATGTATAGTAATAAATAAATATCAAAATAGTATGTATAGTAATAAATAAACAAACAGTAATAAATAAACACAGTTGTACATTTTTTTATACCTATCAACAATAGTATGTATATTAAAAAACCAAACAAATAAATACACAGTTATACATTTTTTTTTTTTTACTGTTTATAATTTACATAAGAGAGAAAAATAATAGGGCCCCTAAGACTGATAAAGTCTGTTCAGGGGGTCCTTCATTCAAAAATATAAATATATTTGGTATATAGAGCTCAAAAGCAGAATAGTTTACTTTGTGTACACTGAATTGGACTACTTAGAATTATCTTTAAAAGTGTGCTTTTACCCATGTTTATAACTAAATAAATTTTTATTAAACGTTTCTGCAAATTAAACTATTTCTAACATAGATATATACAATACTATCAAAAACAAAACGAAACAAAAAAAATTGACATGACAAGAAACAAACAATACAATATATTGCTAACTTATAATTTGCAACATTTTCCCCGATGTTTTGTTGCGACAATAGCCATTCACCGTAAGTATTTTAAAAACCTATGAACATTGCTTTCATTTTTGATACTATATGGTAATTTATTATAGATACGTGGTGCTATAAAATTAAATGTTCGTGTGTAGTACGTTAAATTTGGTTTAGGTACAGAAATCAAATTAGCGTTTCTTAATCTAGTCCTACAAGGGTTATCATTATTCAAGAGCCTACCATTATTGTAATATACTTTTAGTACCTTATATATATAAAGAGTCCTTATGGGTAAAATCTTTAAAAGCACAAAACATGGGGAGGACGGTTCAAATTTGTTCTTCTTCATAATTACTCTAACAAACATTTTCTGTAAGGTAACAAGCGGTTTTAAGTTTGTATTGTAAGTTCCTCCCCAGCATATTATCCCATATTCTAGCCTACTATTAATCAGCGCAAAATAAAGAGATCTTAGCACTACCAAGGGACAAACATCCTTCAAAAAATAAAACAAACGGATACTGATAATAATCTTACTTTTCAATCTCATGATTTGCGCTTTTCCAGTTTAATTCACTATCTAAAATTATCCCCAAGTATTTTGTATTTGAAGTCTGCCGAATCTTGGAACATTGATTGCAAAAGGCTATTGAGTTAACTAAACACTCCATGCATTTGTAGTAGATATCCCCTTCGAATTGAATGCTCTTCCTTAGTGAAAAATTTATGTACATTGTCTTTTCTATACTCAAAACCAATTTATTATTTAAAAACCACCAATTGAGTAAATTTGAATCCTCATTCATATTGGAACAAACTGTTTCCCAATCTGGCTCAATATAGCTTAGGGCGGTGTCATCAGCAAAAGCTGTAACATTCCCCCTGAATTTGCCATTACACAAGTCATTTATAAAAATTAGAAAAAGAATTGCCCCCAACACTGATCCCTGAGGGACTCCACAGGATATTTCACCCATTTGACTAAGTTTACCATTTATATTTACACATTGCTGCCTCTTATTCAAATAACTTCTAAACCAATTTTGGGTTACACCTCTAAAACCACAATTATATAGCTTTTTTCAGTAATATATCATGATTTACCGTATCAAAGGCTTTTTTGATATCAATAAATAATCCACTTACACAACTACCATTATTCATTCCTTCATTAATCTTATCCATAAATGTATACAATGCTTGCTCCGTATCCAAACCCAATCTAAATCCAAACTGATTTTCAGAGAAAAAATTTATTTTGTTTAAATATTTTAACATGTTTTTCTTCATGATTTTTTCATATACCTTTGCGAACGTAGAAATCAAAGATATAGGCCTGAAATTTGAAGATAAACTAGTCGATCCACTCTTGTAAATTGGTATTACCACTGCATTTTTTAGCTTTGTTGGAAAAATCCCAGTAGTAAAACTTAAATTAATTAGAAAAGACAAAACATCCAATATTGCAGGGGAAATACTCTTTAACATCACTGAATGGATGCCATCCAGTCCCGGTGATTTACCGTTTTTCAACGTTTTTATTACTTTAGCTACATCTTCTCTTAAAACTGGTCCAAGCATCATTGATGTTGTTTCATGATATTCAGTAAACGAATCCTTATAAGACATATTTGCAACAGCCTCATTAACTTCATAATTACCTACAACTTCTCTAACTACAGTCAAAAAGTACTTATTAAACTCATCAGCTACTATCTCTGGGCTATCTACTAAATTACCATTTACATTCAATAAATAATTCCTGTCACATTTACTTTGGCCCGTAATTTCATTGACTGTACTCCAAATTTTTTTGGGATTGTTCAAATTAGCATTAAGTTTATTTGCATAATAAGAGGATTTTACGAGTTTTATATCCTTTCTTAACTTATTTCTAAATCGTATATAATATTGTCTAAACTTGTCATCATTAGGCCGATTTTTAACTTTGTTGTATAAACTATTTCTCTTTTTAATACGCCTACAAATATTATTTGTAATCCAACGGTTTTAGTTTTTTGTGCAGATAATTCTCATTATTTATTTCAATTGTGCAAGCAGAAATGCAAGTAATAAGTTGAGTCTCAAATAAATCATACGCCACAGATGCATTTGTCTGTGACTTCACTATTGACCAGTCAACAGTCCCAAGCAAGCTTATCAGTTTATCATAACAAACCCGTGTGCGGGCGGGACGGCTTGGGGGGTCGGAGGAGGAGCGGTCAGCCGATAAGTTGGCCACCCCCCCCACCACCCGCCCCCCGCAACCGCAGGACCGTCATGAAATGATCTGTTATTTGTGTTTGCATTACTTGAGCTTCACATTCAATTTTACGCTTATTAAGCTATAATCTAACTAACACATGGTCTATGCATGTCTGAGAAATATTTGTAACTCTTGTTGGTTCGTTAATTAAGGATTCTAAACCTAAACTTGCCATTTAATTTTATAATTATCCACTTCGTAACTTTCTGTATTAAGCAAGTCCACGTTATTATCCCCAAGTATTAATAAACTTACATTTGGTTTACTCATGCTTTCCACTTGCAGATACTGAAAAAATTCGTCAACAAAAATTATTTATAGTAAACTGTAACAATCTGTAAATAGCCAACAGCTGAAACTCGCTATTTATATATCTAAACTTAATTCTTATTATATCTGCCGTCAAAAATACAAGACTTTCTTGCTCAATTATATTCAAATACCTATTTGTTGAGTAAAATACTGCTACTTCCCGCTGAACGATGGTTTTCATTGACATTAGAAAATAATTTATAACCAGGTATACTAAAATAATTTATCTCATTTGATTTAACCCATATTTCTGTAAAAATAATTATATCTGGACTCTTATCCCAAGTAGATATCTCGGCCAAAAAACAATCAAAATTTGCCCTCATGCTTCTAATGTTCTGGTGCACAATAAATAGACTATTCAGAGATTCATCTGTTATCATTTAAATATTGTATTAAAATATTTATAAAGCACAAAGTTAATTCATAATTCCAACTATACAAAGGTAAAAATAAAAATACATAATCCCTATTATAAGTACTTTGTATCAAATAAAAAATAATTTTACTTTTCTTACTTACAAACATATCTACAGATTATCGAGGTCAGCCTGGTTTCTTATTTCTACCACCTTCGCTCCATCTTCCTTCCTCAGCAGGATGCTCCCGTTCCTCAGCCAGAGATACTTGTAGCCCTTCACCTTCCTCAGCTCTCGGGTCTGGGCCAGCAGCCTCCTCCGAGACGGTGACAGGGAGTCGTTGAGGTAGATGGGGTTGTCTGAAGCCATGCCCAGGTGGCGAGTTGATAAACCCTTTTTCTCCCTCCTCTTGTTCATCAGCACTTCCTTGTCAGTCCGGCGGACAAACTTGACAATTATCCCCCGTGGCTGGTTCCTCTCAGCGTTCCTCTTACCAAGTCGGTGACAGGCATCAATCATCTCCTCCTGTATATCCACGTTCAGGAGGCTTTTCCGACTTGCTTCACGACCTCTTCTACTTTCTCACCTTGCTGCTCCGGGATTCCTTGAATTTCAACGCAGTTCCTCCGTGAGTAGTTTTCAAGTTCTTCAACTCTAATTTCCAAGTTAGCAGCTTTGGACTTGAGCGTTGCATTTTCTGACTTCAGTTTATCTATCTCCTTCACATACTCTTCAATTTTCTCCATGCTGTTCTTTAGAGCATCAGTATTTTCCTGAATTTGGCTATACAGGACCTCATATGATTTATTGAAGTCTGCAGTACAATTTTTCTGTGTTTCCTGCATTTTCCTTAAGCATGCTCAAAATAGTCTCCAGCGTCACTCCCTCTTCAGCATATTCCAAGCGCATACTCTTCCTTCTACTCTTGTTGCAACGGTTTACACCTGAACACCAAACCTTGCTCTGCTATATACTCCAAATCCGCTTTAGTAGTGTTTACACACCTCCCGTGGAATTCCTGCTTACACTCTCCACACTGCACTTTTAATTGATTTTTCCGGAAAACCTCCAAACAAACTTTACAACTAGCCATTACATGTATAAGAATATTCACTTGCCAAGTATGGAAAACAGCACAACCCAACACGGTACAACAGGCACAAGCACACAACACAGCACTACAGCACAGTCCCACTGATAAGGTTGACTCCGCTCCGATAAACGTCTGCTCTGCTTGAACTCCGACTCATCACTGACCGTAAACCGGTCATATATTATTATAAAAATGAATAAAAGGGTATTTAATTAAAGTTATTATTCAATTTGTTTCTTTAAAGTACAAACTAATTTTAATTACAAACTGCTTTTATGTTTTTTTAGGAATATTAGTTAGAATTTCTCAAATATTAGTTGGACATCAGCAAACTTACCTCAGAAGACAAGTTCACTAACACCAGAGTAGTAGTAACATACACAAAATAAACATATAATCTCACAAATGCCACTGGCATTGAAATTTTGTGAGATTATATGTTTATTTTGTGTATGTTACTACTACTCTGGTGTTAGTGAACTTGTCTTCTGAGGTAAGTTTGCTGATGTCCAATCTCTCTAATATACTGATTCCTGGCCTAGTGCCCTTTAACCTAACCTCAAATATTAGTTGGAATTTCTGGAATCGTGTATATCATTTCAATCACCTTCTGTTCACAACTTTAAAGTTTGTGTTACAAGACTGTTATCTGAAATGTGTGGAAGGGGCTGACACTACTATATTGGCTAATCAGAGATGGACATGACTTATGGGTGACTTCTCCACTTTCACCAGTCCTATCTCTGTGTATTGTATCCAGCGGATTACAACAGCTTATCCATAATAACTTCACAATTATTTACATTTTGTTCCTCTCTGATATGTTTGTCCAAAGTGTTATAACCACATCACTTATGCAACTCAGGCCTACACACAGGTTTCTCCCATTTAGGCATATTTCTTATTTATTTAGAACAGTGATGCACTAACTGATAAATATTTAATAATTTTATCCTTATTGTTTAGTTCTTGTTCTAAATCACTGTAATGTACTCGTACTTAATTTTGTAAAAAAAATGTTTTCATTCAGTCATAAAATAATCAGGGAACAAAAATAAGTAAAACAAACCTTCTACAGGTTTTTAAAATAACAATTTTGCTATTTACATAGTACATATATACCTACTTAGTACTTCAAATAAATTTTACTTTAAAAGCTGCATTAGAAACTTGACTGTTATATTGTTCCAGGAGATCAGTAATCAAGGTACTGAAATGAATTTTTTAGAAAGAACTATCGATGTGGAAGACCAAATTGGTGATAATGACTTCTGCAATAAATTGATGGAGGATGACAATGTAGGTCAAAAATCATGTTGCGTTTCTATTTAGTAAGTAGTTTGTAATATACAAAAATATATGGACACTTCTAAATTCACAGGTATCCAGATGGTTTAATTTTAAAAAAACAAAGAAGAATATATTTTGGATATTTTATTTCGTAGACTTAAGCCTTACGTAGCTTAAGCATTAATAATAACTTGGTTATTATATTTTTTTATTTATAATCCTTGATTTTTTCTTCAAAATCAAAATAATAATAAATAATCAACAAAATAGTAAATAAATACCATCTTCAGCTTACAAGATTGTAAGTTGAAGTGAACCGTAGGCTTCTTCTTGAAGTAAAACTAACACCAAACTAAAAAATTAACATTATTAATTAAAAGTTAAACAAATAACAGGCCCGTTGAAACACATACGTCACAAACATGTCCCACTGGGGGACAGTAGACAAGTTGCCTTATTCTGTACTTCTTTGTTACCAACAAGGCAGAGAACATCTGATGGGTTATTATTGTAGTTTTTGATGATAGAGTTAAAAACGATACGTACACTAAATTAAAATTTCTCACGGATTGATATTTAGTTGGTGTCACTATTGTTAAAAGATTTGTAAATTACAACTTCCCCAAATCATTAATCCTTTTATTATAGCCATGCAGAATTTGAAGATGTACTGCCATAGTATATTGTAACTAACCTGTTGCTGGGGGTGGAATAATGATATCACCAAAGTTGGGGACATGGAATTAGGTTGTCACATTTACTTCATTTTATAAGTCTGTCCTAACTTCTTCATATTTTTGGCATATTGTTTTTTAAAGGAAGAAACTGGTATTATAACAGTATCGTGTTATTATATTGCGGTTTCAGTAAGTAATTTATATTAGAGGTTATATAAAAATGTTATTCGATTTGATATCTAATTTTTACTAAGATTTCAACTACAAGGTAAACATCAAAATGGAAAGGAAACATAAATAGATTTTTTTTAATATGGCTGACCCGCTTTCTTATCTTTCAGTCCAAAATTATGGTCCTCTTAGTTATCTGTAAAATGTATTTATAAATTTAGCTAAATAGTTTCAAAGTTTAATATTTCAGTTTTACTTTATAATACATTGTTTTCAAGAGGATTCAACTATTATAAAAATATTATAATATGAATAAGCCCAGGTTTGCTTTTATAATCTATCTAATAAGAATATCTATAGTGTTCAAAGATAAAAAGGGTTGTTATCTATAGCAGTTTTTTTATAAAAGCTGTTGTAATGTTTAAAATGAAACCGATTTTGTGATGTAGTTTAATTATTTTATAAATGTAAATTTTTCTCTGAGATAATTGTTAGGAGTAACTATGAAACTCCAGTTAGGAGCTCCAAAATAACGGAGGCTGAGGGACCCAACGAGCTGGTCGTAGATCCATGTTTCTGGAGGGTTAGTGTAGATTTCAGCATCGGAACTTCTATTAGCCATCCAATGGGTTGTGGATGGAAAGATAGCTGAACTCCTGTAGTCTCTGGACAAACCGTTTGAGAAAATGAATTCCGAAGTTGTGAGACTCACCAATGAAACAGAGATTGCAGAACCTTCGTATGTGATCTTAAACTGTCCATTGAAGCAACACCAAGTTAGATGCTGCTATTCAAGTGCTTGCAAAGCCTGCACGAAAGAATATGTACGGATGACAGGCGGTAACTCTGGAGCCTCCCCTCAAGATTAGCAATAACCGATCAGGCTCAGAGAATTCCTCTACCCAGGTGTCACTGCCCATTATTGGGGCTAGTTGAAGAAGTGGACCATCAACAAGACTATAGTCCTCCCTCATAGACCACTGAAGATAAGAAAAGTCGTCATAATCAAAGGACTAAAGGTCAGCTCATGAAGAACAACCAAAAAGGCGTAGGAGCTCCAAGATGATCATGAGTAGTGGGACTGGGAAAGTCTCCTTTTCCATAAGTAAAAACAGTACAAGTGAACATCACACAACACAAATTTTTACAAAGAAAGCACAAAATGCACAAATATATTACAATATAAGTACAAAATGTACAAATATTACGGTGATCGATTTCGGTGAACCATGCCCACCCTCCTCAGACCAGAGGAATTCACCGTAATATTTGTACATTTTGTACTTGTACTGTAATATATTTGTGCATTTTGTGAGCTTATATTGTAATAAATTTGTTTTGTGTGACGTTCACTTATACTGTATTTGTATCAATACGTATTATGCTAATTAAAAAAAACTATAAGTAAAGAAAAGGCTCTGTTTTTTTTACTGGTTTGAAGCCTAGTATTAGTGAAAATGATGTTTCTAGCATCGTCAAGAACTTACGTATATCATCTGTTGCTGTAGGCTACAAACCAGGGCCAATAGTTACAATTCTTTCCATGTCTCTGTAACGGAATGTGATTTTGAAACAGGCAATAAACCCAAGGTTTGGCCTGGTGGTCTTTTAATGTGCCCATTTCATGGTATGCTTCATAAAAACCACATATTCAGGTCCATGTGGTGGAAGCTTCAAACACAGGTACGCAATTTAATATAATATATCGAAATGTCACTGGACTCCGAACTAAGTCCAATAGTGAAGTTGAGAGTTTTTTTCATTCTTGACGGAACTTGTACCAGCTCCAGTATTGTGGCTGTTGCAGAAACACGGCTTTCATCCAACCATTTTACAGAGAATTTTATTGTTTACAGAGCTGAAAGGAAGTATGATATAAACTGCACTAGAGGGGGTGGTGTTTTGCTTGCTGTCAGCAAAGACTTGAACTCATGGAATTTTTCCTTGAGAGTGTATGGGTTGAAGTGCATGTACCTGGTAGCAAGGATTTTTTTGTTTTCTTGCAATTATTTTGCTTTTCAGTTCGTCCTAGCATCTTAGACACTTACCTTGAAGCGCTGTCGGAAAAACTTGACTTCATGAGGCATTACATTGTAATGCTGGGAGATTTTAATGCTCCCGGCTATAATTGAGAGGAATACTCCTTTTTAACTGGATGTAACTCTTAATCCAGAGCCAGGTTAAGTTTTCTTTTAAAATTTATAGACTATCTGAATCTTTCACGACTCCATAGAGATATGAATATCTTGAACCTTATCCTGACAAATTACCACGGTAGTTTTGCATTAGTCAGAGAAGATAGAGGCCATCCTACTCTGGAAATCTACACTATTGGGGTGAGTAGGTTGAATGATTCTCCCAGTTAGGAATTCTTTCATTTTCCTTCTATGAATTACTTGGGATTGGATTATACCATCACCTTTAATTGTACAACTGGGCAACATTCTTCTCTGCACTACAAATAATGTAGCTGCCAAGGTCTTTAATTCAGCTATTATTGAGTCAATAGGAAATAATATATCACTGAAACATCAGAGAGCTTCCAGGTATCCTAACTGGTTCTCATGTGACTTATAATGTTACTCAAGAGGAAACATTCTGCTCATAAAAAATTTAAGCGTTCAGGAGGTACAGATGAGTACAGGTTTATTCTGGCCTGAGGAGAGCTGTCAAAGTGGAAGGTGCTGCAGACGGAGGCATGCTTGCAGTGTTGAGAGTGAGCTGAAGGCAAAACCCACTATCTTTTGGAAATATTTTAACCAGTTTTGGGACGATTCAAGGCAGTGAGCATTGAAATTAAGTTTTGTACAGATGTCGCTGTGTTGTGTTTAAAATTTGGTGAATACACCAAGTATGTTTATCAAACTTTTAATGATGTGCAATTGAATGCAGAACCTGAAATTAAATATACACCTGAAAGAGGCAAAATTTCAGTTATTGACATTCCCTTCATATCTGTTCACACCGATCAGTATGCCATCAAGAGTTTAACTCATTGGCCTACTTCCACGGAACCATTCCGTGATGACGTGTATGGCACATTTAGGCCATTACGGAACTGTTACATGATGGTGACGTAACATTTTGTTATTGTTGTAATGAATTTGGTATTGAAGTTACTGTAATCAATTGGGCACAAATTTTTAGTCGTACTTTGCAATAAAAAATAAAATATATGGGTAAAACTAGGCATGAATTATTTTATGAACTATTTTAAAACCGTGAACATTTTTCAAACATTATTTCGTAGCGGTAAAACCTAGTTTGATTAGAGTAAACAAATGATATAACTAGGCATTCTCTGATATCAGTATGGTATTTATATTGGCAGTAATGTATTCATCTTTGTTTTTGAAATTTGTTAATGATGGAGTATCAGATGAGGGAGACAAAGGTAGTTGGACATTTGCCATCATTACGTGAAAAATAACAATCACGACGTTTCGATTTGGTAAAACCCAAACCTTTTTCAAGTGCTAAAAACTAAATTACATCTAGACAAACATGTTATAATACTACGTTCTTAAACTAATAACTTATCTACTTTAATAATTATCTACATTTTAACCTAGATCCTAGAATGGGGTACAACAAAATGAACTTCTACTAAATATAAAAAATATTAACAGGGTTAAATTAATATAACCAATTAGGCGCTGTCAATGTCACTATATCAACGAAAAATGTCAAAACACAATTAAAATTAATATTCAAATCAGACTGAAATAATATTACATTAACTAATCATAAATATATGGTACCTGAAAAACACTATTAATTTAAAATAACATTCAACATGCACAAAAAATGATATATATGCCTTGGAAGGACTGAGACTACTATTACAATTACATTTTAACCTGAAAAGACAACAATTATTAGGAATAAAACAATACAATAATCAAATATTACAAAAATGATGAAGTCTTACGACCCGCAGTGACGATGGCGTCTAGACGTCCCAGGCACGAAGTGAGGATGATACAATCCAAATGCAGTGTCTACAAAGTTCCCTCCAAGGTGATAAAGCACGGGGACTAGACAAACATACACACTACACTTCACAACAACCATATACAGACTGACGAGGTCAGGGACGTACGCTCCGAGATCGCCAAAAATGCGGTGACTCAGGTACGGGGACGTAGACTCATGGGATGTTTAATTGTTATAGGTGCAGGTGGTGTAGGATTCTGGTTAGATGATGTCATGAGTGTATTGAACTTTTTATCAAGTGTGTTTTTAAGTAAAGGAACCCACATGGGTCTAACTTCTATGCTACTTTGACTGATTACTTGTTCATTATTTAGTTTCATAAAGGCACCTTCGATGAATTTACGTTTAAAAAAATGTGGTTCCCTGTGAAGTATTTTATTGTTATCCCAGTTAAATCTGTGTTCATTGTTCCAGGCATGTTCAGCTAATTTAGAATGTGTAGTGTCTCCTTTTTTAATGTTATGTTTGTGTTCTTTTAGCCTAACTTCCAGTGGTCTCTTTGTTTCCCCTATGTATTTTTCATTGCATTCACAAGTAATGCAATAAACTACATTTTTGGAGGATTGCTCCTCATTCTTTGGTTTAGTTTTAGTTAAAGACTGTCTTAATGTGTTTTGTGTGTTGAATGATGTTCTGATTTTGTATTTCCTAGCTATGCGTCTGATTTTTTCTGAAAGGTTAGGCGTATATGGAATGGACATGAATGCTTTAGGCTTTTCTGTGTCAGTGGGTGTTTGTTTGCGTTTTCTTATTTGTTTGCATTTGTTTATGAGAGACTGAGGGTAGCCATTGTTTATTAGATCTTTGGAAACATTGTTTAGTTCATTGTCTAGTTTAGTTTTGTCTGAGCATATGGCTCAGGCCCTATCAAAGAGAGAGAAGGCTACACCTTCTTTAACAGTTTGTGGGTGGTTAGAATTGAAATTGAGGTATTTGCCTGTGTGAGTTTGTTTTCTGTAGACTGATGTTTTTAGGCCATGTTTTGTTTTTTCTACATTTACATCCAAAAATGATAATTTATTGTTTATTTCTTTTTCCATGGTGAATTTAATGGTGGGTGAAACCTTGTTCGTGTTTTAAAAATTCTTCTAAATTAGGTTCACCGTGACTCCAGCAGACAAATGTGTTGTCCACGTACCTAAGCCAAACCTTAGGTTTGAGATTTGAGGAAGCAATTGCTTGTTCCTCAAACTCTTCCATGTAGATATTGGCGAAAATAGGTGAAAGTGGGGAACCCATTGCCATACCATCATCCTGGCGGTATATTTGACCATCTATTTCAAAGTGATTACATTCAGTGCATATATTTTTTATCTTTTCAGTCTGAGCTCTCAAATAATGTCTCTGCAAAGAAAAATAATGTCACAACAAAGTGTAACTGCTATAACATTAAATTATTAATTTCTCTCGGTACAGATGGATTTAATTAAATTTATGTCAACTGACATGACAGCCAGAGTACATTTGGAAATAATTTGAAGAAACTAACTTACTTAGGAAATAAGCAGTTTTGTTCTTTCCTGTCTGTAAAAACAATCTAAAGTGAACAGTTAAAAAAGAAATTAAAAATGATTTATTTTCATTTATTTACACTTAACATGTACAATAATACAGAAAACATTTGGAAATTTATCTCACCACTTTTTCTAGTAATGTGGACTGTAGCTTAAATGATTAGTTTCCATGATAATGATCGTAAAGATTAATAAATATTAAATTATTAATTAATATCCAAACTATTATAAATTCTTGCAATTA